>JAQFYD010000204.1:0-24655 GCA_034694225.1 Bourletiella hortensis | reverse complement strand
TTTATTACAAAAATGTACATCGATCTTGCGCAGAAATGGTGTCGAAATTTTTGCGCAGAAAAGGTGTGAATTACTGTAATAAGTGAAATCTTAGAATAATATTTCAATTTAGATTATTAAAAGCGAAAATAATCATTGTTCATGTTTTTTTATGAAAAAAATTGCCATTTTTATATCAATAAATTTAGGCTTGAAATTCTCTGATTTTTCTTAATTAACATTGATTAAATTAAATATTTTATCCAGAGATATAAAAAGAAATACATCACATATTAAATCTAATTTATGAATTGTCAAATTTGTCTTCGAGAAATATAAGGCCATCAATTTTGAAATGTATGGCCAGTAAATTTTTTTCTCATCAAATACGAATAATATGATGTCTTGGCTTAGGTTATAGTGAACGTCACATTTATAGTTCTATAGCGCCAAATTTATAGTCCTAAGTGGCCAAATTTATAATCTCATCAGGTTCAATATATAGTCCATATTACATCATAGAAATGTTTGTAGGTGTTTAATTATTATCTCAAAACATTTTGATCAATAAAACATTATATAAAAAAATAAATAAACTATTGAAAACTCAGATAATTATATATGAATGAAAGGAAAGTCTGATAGTTAATTTGTCATTTTTTCTTTCTTTTTTACCTAAGGATGTCTCAAAACAGCATTTATTTAAAAAATAACTTATTTATTATATATTAATAACACTTAATATTTTATACACTCAATATGATCATAGTTTTTATACTTTAATTATTACTTATTAAACTTGGTTATTTTAATTTTTTTTCTCTTATTCAACTGCATTTGATTTATTAGTATTTGAATCACTTTTCCTTTATCGTAATTATTAAAAGTTGCTTTATTTGTTTAAAATGACTTTCTATTTAATTTTAAATAATCCAATATTGAATTTATATATTAATGCTTTATTTATTAAAAATGTTTTGAGATAATAATTAAACACCTACAAACATTTCTATGATGTAATGTGGACTATATATTGGACCTGATGAGACTATAAATTTGGCCTCATAGGACTATTAATTTGACCTGATAGTACTATAATTTTGACCTTATAAGACTATATTTGACCTGATGAGACATAAATTTGACCACTTAGAACTATAAATGTGGCGTTCATTATAAAACTGCCCGGACAATTTAATAGAGGTCCCACCTCGTACTGAGAAGTAGATCTATAAAAAGAGCAAATTTTACTTATAAATATTTTACTTTTATCTTAAATTTTCTAAGGATAAAAGCTTTTGTTATATCATATATCTAACATACTATAATTTAAACTTATCTTTATTTTAAGTTGGTTGTAGTGCATATTACTTAGTTTTTCACAGTTTTATTAATTAATAGATTAGATTATTAGAATGTATATTGTTTGTGGCAATATTAAAATAAAGTAAATGTATACATTACTTATTCGTCTACATAAAGAATATACACTGATGTAAAAAAATTACTTCTCACTCTAGAGAGCAATAAGCATATATCCAAATAATATAATAATGACAAACATATATAGCTTATACCATTTAAATAAAAGAATTATCTAAAATATTCTATTTTTTCCAAAAAAATAAGCATTGTAGCTAATATAGTTCTACTTTTTTCTATTTAATTTCATCGATTTTACTAATAAAATTTAGCTTGTAATACACATCAGAAGAATAAAAATAATATAATAACTAAAATATACACATTTATCTAGTGTACGAATAAGAAATAATTCAAATTGCAAAATTGTGCTAAATAAAAATTCAAAGTATTTAAGTAATAAATAGACATTATTTAATATAAAATTTTTAATTTATAAAAAATTTTGTCATATAGGGTGTTTCTATTTGTAAGTAACACTATAAATCACAAAAATTTTATTGATAATAATTAAAAATGTACAATAATAAAAAATTTTAAGAATTAAATATTATGTTTACAAATAATTAAAATTACATATTTTTTTATTCATTTTTATTCCATGTTCAATGTGAGTACAGATATATCGTTTTATCTAAATATTATTTTTTCAAATTAATTCCAAATAAATTTTAAAAATGCTTTCGGGCTGTCATTACTTTGGATAAAAGATTATAAGTTTGTGTTTATAAAAGGATTATATTTGTGTTTTTATGCAATTGAGATCTGAATAATTTAACATTATTGTTTTATGTAGAAGGATTGATTTATTTTGTATAATTACTATTAAAAAATTTTCTACTTTGGTGTGGAATGTGCATATCCCCTGGGCACTGTTTGAATATTTTTTTCTGTAAAAATACCAAGTTAATTAAAAGAATAATATAATTCTTATTTGTTATTTCTTTAAATTATAATTAATCTTATTAATACTGATTAGATATCAAAGTATTTTAAACTATTATTTTTAAAATCTTATAAGTGGTACTATCGCTTTAAAATCGATTCCAAGAGCGATAGCTTGAGGATAATACTCAATATTTTATATGGTAAATCTTATATACAATCTATTTATAACTGTATATAAAATTGTTTTATTTTCCACCTCCACAACATAATATAGCCTCAATTTAACTTTCATATCTATTTACAATTAAATTATCTTATTGTTTTAAAATTAACCCCGAAACAAAGGTGGTGTAATGTAATTTTTTCTGCAAGTTTATCCTCGGGCTTTATTGTATGCATTGTGTTCAAGTTATATTGATCTTGCCATTTATATCTTGAAAATTTAATAGTTTTATAAATTTAATTTATTTTAAGTTTTGATTTTTAATGAGGTTAATGTTTATTATTAGAAAAAAGGTTTTATTATTAAATAAAAAACACTTATTTTTTATATCTATATACAGCTAAATTTTGCTTGTCTTTTGGGCCCACTTATTTTATCATTTATGATTTTACTATCATTTTTTGAGGCTTATTTATAGTCATTTTTAACCAATCCAAAAAATGAACTACACCTCATTATTCAACACATAGTGTTTATGATCAATTAATTTTTTGTGAATATCTTAAGAATCTTTCAATTCACATATCCGTGCAAAATTTATTATAATTAGTTGCCTATTATGGATTTTAGGCCACATAACATTTAGAGAATTTTTTAATATTTTTTGTTACTTTTAAATTGAAACATCCTATACATACAAATGCAAAATATTAATTCTTATTTAACAATTAAGACCAATTATGTGGAATTGGAATCTGATGGATTCTTTCATAATAATTACATTAATATTTATGATGATAAAAATTTTTTTCTTGCTTCTAAGATTGACGTTAAATATAATAGTTAGAAGCCCGATCATTGGTTCGCAAATGTATCTCAAAAAACAAATGAAGAAAAAATTTTCTTAACAATAAAACAAAATGAAAATGATAAATTTTGATTAAAATAATTTGACCTTTTTATAATTATCTTATAACGTCTAATTTATAGTAAATAAATGATTAAACTAATGAAATATAACAAAGGTAATGACAAAATTAATGCAAAACTTGAGCAACGTAGCCATTCGGTTGTGTTATGTACTACTGAAAATGGAGTGGATAATGTATGCTTAGATAGTATCTGTAACCAAATAGAGCTTAATAGCCTAAGTATTAGAGTGTATTATATTGGAAGTGGAGTATATATTGGATGCTTGGCTAATAGTTGTACCAAAATAGAGCTAACTATCCTAAGTGGTGCAGCGTATTATAGTGAAAGTGATGGAGATAAAGGATGCGTGTACAGTAACTGCAACCGAGTAGATCCAACTAGCCTAAGTGGTGTAGTGTATTTAATAAGGGTGGATATAGTAATGGATGTATAGCTAATAATTATAACCAAATAGAGCTAACTAGCCTAAGTGGTGCAGAATATTAAAGTGAAAGTGATGGAGCTAAAGGATGCGTGTACAGTAACTGTATCCGAGTAGAGCCAACTGGCCGAAGTGGTGCAGTGTATTATTATAAAGGTGGATATAGTAATGGATGGGCAGGAAATACTTGTAGCCAAATAGAGCCAACTAGCATAAGTGTTGCAGCGTATCATATGTGTAAAGATGACAAGTACTTGGAAAAAACAGTAATAAACATTTAGAAGAAACATCAAACAATTACTATGTACCTACATACAGGGTTCTTCCAAATAATAATAACGAAAAAGAAAAAAGTATTAATCTCGAAGTTACAGACGTCGCGCGAAATGCATGCGACAATAAATTAAATAAATAAGTAAGAAATATATTATTAACTTAAAAAAAAGAAAAAGTTACTTGAAAATTTTAAATATTTAGACTTAAAGTAAGTAAATAATTATATATAGTTCCTTATCTGAAATACTGAATCATCTAAAATTAAGATAATCGAAATTTTGACTTCTTTAGTGATCATCAAGTATGTAATTTGCATAAATTTATTTGTTATTTTTATTTTCAATAAAGTGTATTTTGGATTTTCCGATTTAAAAATACAAAAAGCTATTAAATAATGACAATTATAAATGACTTAAATAAGCATGAAAATATAATATACAATAGTAATTGAAAAAATTATTGGTTTGGTATAACAATGATGTATTTTAAATATTTAAAAATTATTACGTTGAATGTAAGTTTATAATCACATACTGTTAAGTATTTTTATTTTTTAATAGTATAGTATTGGCATACACTCATGTTAAACAATTTTGCCTCACTTAACACAGCAATAACTATTAATTTAATTCATATATATATAAAAATAAAACATCAAGCTACGAAACAATGAAAAGTTCTGTTTATCAAATTTTTTACCATGTAACTATTTGCCTTAAAACTGTTTAACTTTCTAAATAATAATAATTATCGGATTTGTTTGTATTAAGTGAACTTAAAAAATAAAATAAAAGGTTTAGTAATCAAATTTTTAGCCTTTTAGACGTATTTGATATAATATTCTTAAAAAAATTGTTTCATAGAGTTTTTGATCTTTTTTAGGTGTACTTTTAGAAAATTTCTATATTTCATTTATTAAACTTTTTTATTTTTTAATTGTTTTATCTTGTATATCTTATGCTGAATCATACTCCAAACGTTTTCTAGGATGATTAGATCAGGACTTTGTGAAGGCCATTAAAAAACTTTTAAGTTTTTGCTGCCCAGAATTTTTTTTAATTTTTAAAGTATGTATTTGTGCATTATCATGCTGTCACAAATAGGAATTTCGTCCATATTGCTTATTACACCAACTTGAAAACATATTTTCTATATAATAAATATATTTTTATAACAACAATAGTCTACCATCTTTTTCTTGAGGTTACCATTTCCTTCCACAGCACCCAAAACTATTACCAATCCTCTTTAGTTTTATAAGTTTGATTCAATTATGCTTGTCGTTTATTTGATCTCTAGATTTAAACATATTAAAAATAGTGTTTATCTCGTCAAGAGAAAGTCATTTTTCTTCTTAAACAAAATATTAATTTTATTTTTAATAAAGACTTTGATTGACTTCGGCATCTTTGAGAATTGTTATTTAAATAAAAATATTTGTTTATTATCGCGTATCAATACTATTTTCTTTTTCATTTACTAGTTTAATTTTATCTTAATAATTTATTTTTGTGGCTTCAAAAATGGTTGATTAATAGATATCTTGTTTTTTCTTGTATTTAGGAGCAATAAATTTCTCTGTATTATTTATCCGCTAATTTTTAATGCTTTTAGACTTCCTAGTGCCCTAACTTTTCCCTATTTTGGTTTTCTATAGTATTTTTCTATACTATAAACCATTTAAATTCTTTTATAAACTTCCCCTAAGCTTTTGTGTTCTAAGTAAAACCTTTTAATATTTATCTAAAAACTCCTCTATAAATTTCTTAATTAAAATTTAAAATAGTAAATATATTTTGTTGTTTGTATTTTAATTTTTTTAATTTATTCATATTTAATCATAAATTGTTTTACTGTCCTTAATTATTTATATCATAAATAGAATTATTAAGAAATATATCTCAATGAAACAAAATTATAAAAACTTTTTTATCTAGAGTTACTATATGTTTGTCTTTATTTTATAATATTGATTCGTAGTTATTGTCGTGTAAAGTGGGCCAAAATTGCTTAAAAAGTGTGTTTATTATTAATATAAACCAAAATAATAATAAATATTATTTATGCGAATTAAATTATTCTAATTATTTTTAATTTGCCTTGTATTAAATTTAATCACTAATTATTGACAAAAACTATTTGTAATTTCATTTTTACAATTAAAAAATATTGTTTAAGTATATTTAGAAATCATCTCTACTAAAATTGGTAAAATGTTTAATTTATTTAGTAAAAGGTTAAATAATTCAAGAAAATTTTTATTTAAATCGTTATAACTATAATTATAAATATTAAATAATGATTATACTATTATGTTTATAAGACTTATTTAGATAATGTAATTTTATTTATGGCTTTATTACCTAGTGAACTGAATCAAATTATAATTAAAAAATAAATAATAGTTTAATATATAAACAACATAATAAAATATTTTTATTACTATTTAACAAATGTATAGTGATTTTTAAACAAAAAGACAAGTAACTTTAACTAGAACACAAAAGCTTTACAGAAGTTTATAAAAAATGGCAAATAGTATAACAATAATATTATACAAAACATAAAAAGGGGGTTAGCTGGGCCCTATTAAAAATAATAGAATTAAAATTAAGCAAATTAACAAAATCTATAACTTAATTTAACTAGAATCACATATATTCAAATTCTTAATTATTCAACCATCTCTAATAACTGAAAATAAATAAAGAAATCATAAATTTTATGATCATATTATGATTTTGAACACAAGTATACGTCAATATACAAATCATTTTATTTATTTAAGGTGTATTTAAAGAAACGAGTGATTTCTATTATCTTTATTAAAAATAAAAGCAAACAATGTGTTTAGAGATTAAAAAATGACTTCTTCTGACGGGCAACACAATATTTATGGAATAATTTTATCAAGTATCAAACCGGCTTAACACTCTATAATAAAACACAAAACCAAGGAAGCTAGAGAATAGTTTACGGAGTTAAGACCAGAAATAGTACCCTCAAGGTGAAGTTCATAGATCTCCGTAACAATTCACAAAATACATCTATTATTTAGATATTGATTTTATGCAGTAATGAAAGAAGGAATGTATGAAAAATCTCAATCCATAGTAGAATATCAATGCACCAATACAAACATAAAAATTATAAATAAATTTTTGGTTAACAAAAATACAAAAGTTATAAATTGTGCTCTAAAATTGTAGACATAAAATTATATAAGCGTTAAGTATTATTCAGATTAATATGATAAAAACAATTTTATGTTAAAGAAATGCTATGCTACGACTCTTCTCGCATGCCTTCGATTCATCAAATTCTCAAATGTCGGAATCAAAAAAATTGGTTCTCGTATACAAACTCTTTCAGACATACTATCATATGCCAATTCGAGGCCTAAACGCCTTTCCTGAACATAGGTTGTTAAAGTAAGCTTCTTGTGAAATATTAAATAAGAAATAAATCTCTTCTTTGCCATAAATTTTATTTTCTAAGCCTGTTACATTGTGTAGCAAACACTATTCGACTTATTTCGAATTAATGATACCTAGAAAAACTTATACATATGTGCCTATTATTTTCTTACTCATTTTCTGCAAACCTACTAAGCCATCTTATCATAACATCCCTTCTAAGCGACTCAGGAACTGCTGGATGTAATACTCTAGTGGTCAATTCATTAAGGAAAGCTCCATGAATCTCTCTGAGATACCCAGTTATATTAGAAGTTTCTATTGTATAATCACTTGATTTCTATTTGTACTTCTTTAGAAGGATAATAATCACAGTTCTTCTGTAAATAAAATGTTCTTAAATTAAATTTTACTATGATCTAATGGGATATATTATAACCAGGTATAGTTGCTATAGTAGGAATATTTTCTTTATTTAAAGATTGTTTAGTGTTATATAATCTTTTTCTCTCATTATTATACTAATTTGTTTTTGTAAAATTAATTTATAAGTAACTATTGTTTTAAAATATAATATTTCATTAACAAATACAAAGGAGATGAAATTCCACGTCATTTATATCAAAATCATAAAAAGAAACAGCATTAGAAGCACAACTAACGCCTGGATATGTATTATTAACACATATTCTTTCAACTTTATTAAGTTGATCAATATATATTGGATCAACATTTTTGTAATTATTTTATTGTTATTTTTATTACAATCTTTATTGATCTTAAAATAAAATAATTTAGAAAAATAAAATTGGTATCTTTATTGACTTCTCCATCAATTATGTATCATTGATCCTTATTTACCACTAATATTATTTTTATAAACTTACCAACTTGAGTCTATAATACCATTATTATTATCTCTGATATCTAACTCAGTTCCTGTTGTTTCTGAATAAATATTGTCTGAAACTACGTTTTCATAACAAGAAATAATAATAAAAAAATATGAAAGATTTAAAAAGTACTAGTAAATAAATATAATAAAAGTTTGAAAATTTTATTTAAAACTCTTATAGCTTATACGTCTGTAAGTAAAAAAATTAATTTATTATCGTTTATTGATATTTATGTTAAATAAATACAAACTAATTTTTATTTCTTAGCGTTACAAAAGGATAAATATTTTTGAATAATATAATTAAAAAATGAAATTATCAAAAAAGTATTGGTTTATTAATTTTAATCTATTTATACATTAGTACAAGTACTTTATTATTTTAGTTTGTAGTTATTGATGAGTAAAATGAGCGGGATTGTTTACCACAGTGTACCTTTATAA
This sequence comes from Bourletiella hortensis, assembly GCA_034694225.1. NCBI lineage: Eukaryota > Metazoa > Arthropoda > Collembola > Symphypleona > Bourletiellidae > Bourletiella > Bourletiella hortensis. The sequence continues at coordinate 15,818 of JAQFYD010000204.1, read as the reverse complement.
GTGGATCAGTTGTTACTTCTGTGTCATTAATCGGTGCCTCTAAATTGTTCATTTCGAAAAGCGTTGTTAGATTGACATAGGCACTCTTCCCTTTATATTGAGTTTGAAATACTGACTAACAGTGGGGAGCGCACAGTTTTTTCACTTGGTGCCTCCTCGTGAAAAATAAGCAATAAAGAAATTCGTGGCATGGTCAGATTACAGAAATAAGTGATTTTTACTGAATGTTGCGAAGAAGATCTCACACATTATAAATCTAGATTCAGCAATATATTTTAATATTATTAGGCGGTTTAATCTAAAACATTCTGACTCTATCATAACACGTATCCGGACACTTTGCCGACGAACACTTTGCCCACTGACATTTCGCTGATGGATATTTCGCCAATTTAAATTTAATTTAATTTTTTTTAAATTTTATTTTATATATGATAGTGTATGTGGGTTGTTTTACAATTTTTTATATATTATCAAATATTTTACATCAAACTTTTAAACAAAATAATAATTAATACTTTAAAGTAAAAAATTTAGAATTTTTTCATTTTATTTTATCCTATAATATAACTATTAAGATTGCTTCATAATAGAAATGAAAAGACACCAAACACTCAAGTTTATAATTATTTTACTATTATTTTGATTTTTGTATTGGATTCGTTCTGGGTTCTGGGTATTTGTTTTATATCTATTTTTTGTGTTGGAGGTATTTGTGTTATGTTTATGGGTTTGGATTGGGGTATTTTTGGGTTTGTTGGGTTGTATCTATGGGTTGTGGTTTGGTTAGGTTTATGCTTTTTTGGTTGGGGTTTTAATAAATTTTTTAATTAATTATCATCATAAATATATATATACAGTTTTTAAGCCATACAGTTTAAAGTGTTATATGATAAGATGGACAACTTATAAGGACATAATTTCTTAATATTTCGTTTAATAAGGTTCAATGAATATATAAAACCTCTAAATAATACATTCTTTTTGAGACCAAGAGATATATAACCAAGATAAAATATATTGTTGCAGTCAATTTTTCAAAAATTTTGTATAATATTTTTGGCGAAATGTCCTGTCGGCGAAATGTCCGTCGGCGAATTCTCCGGGTACTATCATAACAAGATTAATAAATAATACTGAAGAGACAATAAAATAAATGCAACTACGTAAATTCTACAAGAAATGAGCGTGGCGGCATCTATTTAAAAGAAGAATCGTCAATTAATATTGTAAAGAATACTACCACATATAATTAGAAAGGTTTTCTTCAATGCCCACTAAAGTGAATATTAAGTTAATAAAATAAATAAATGCAACAGATTCTATATAAAATCACACATTACAATAGAACTCGTAAATAGACTGACAACTTTAAAAGGTAATTTTCAATAAAACAGCAATATAGAGGTTAAGGGTCCACATTCAATAAATAGCTATGTTAGAAGCTAAATATATAAAAAATATACAAAATAACAAAAATGTGTTCAACATAATTAATTTTTAACAAAATATATAGAAATATGGTATTTGATAGTTCCTTAATCTTTTTAAATAATTTTTACAAAATTATATTTTCAAGATTTTATGTTAAATATAATGCCAAGATGATGAAAAGATTTTATACAACAGGACAATTGAAAAATAGAAAAATCTCAAAGTATTAATCTACATTATTTCTCAGGTTTTATGCGCAAAAAATTTTGGTAAGATTTTGGCCATATATTCTTTCAAATAATAAATTTTAATAATCTTAGTTTAATTTCACATTTGTTGTTTTATAAAGTGCTTTTTCTCTTTTAAAAATACATTTTTTGTGAAACTCCACGCGAGATATGGGCAAAAAACCGTTTGAAAATTTTGCGCATAAAACCTGTAAAATACTGTAGATCGTTTATATATCCAAATTAATAACTTGACGCAATGGCAGGTAGAGACCCCTTTAAATATCCACAATTTGGATATTTTGCTGATGTTTAAGCATAAGAAAGTTTATATTTTTAAGAGCACATTAACAATAGGAGGAAATAAGTTAATAACTTTAAAAAAGAGGATAAAAATGTCTGATAACAATAAACTCATATAAGTTGGGGCCAAAATCCTGACAAGTGAAACTTTCAAATTTTCTTATAAAAACTTCACTTTTACTTATGTATTTTAATTTAAAGTATTAAAATATAAATTTTTTTTAAAATGACAGCTTTTCATTCATTATCAAAATTTTTGACAGATTTGTTGTTGAAATAAATTTATGACGGACACATTATTTTTTTAAAAAATTGAACAAAAGATCAGTTTTGAATGAAGAAAAAACTACATATTGAGCAGATATTTAAAAATAACAAGCATTTTACATAGGAAAACATACCTAATTGCAATGTATGCGACAAGAATTTGAAAATATATATTAAAGAGGGAGTAAAAAAATTTGAAAGGTATAACCAAAGTAACTTGTATAAAAAATACCTTCACATTATGAAAAGTAATAGTTAAAATGGTAGTATGTCAGTGAAAAATTCGCACTATATGGTTTAAACAAGTAGATTACCGTTAGTTTTGTTCTTATAAAATTAGATGATATTAATTTCAAATATATTTTAGAACAAGGATACGAAAAAAGTATATTCATCTACTCATTATATTAGCACTTATATACACATATGTATATAAAGAATTTTGAAAGATGGTTAGGAAATTTATAAAGTGAATTTTTCTATACTATGTTAGACGAGTCTCGAGATAGACCTGGAATAAAAATTTTTAATATTCTTATATATACATTAAAGATAGAGAACATATAAACCTTTTTTAATTGAAACTTTTGAATTGGTAACCTGTATTTCTGATGATATTCTTATTTGTTTAAATTTTTTATTGCAAAAGCTATTCCAGAAGCCAGAAGAATTTAAAATTTCGTGTTATTAATAAATAAAGCTCCTTATTGTTTCTTATTAGGAAAAAAATTAGCAAATACACTCTTGTTAAATAATTATGGTACACTTTACACAGCAATAACTAAATATTTGAACTATAAAATATTATTTAACATTAACTTACTTAAACAAATAAAAATATTCTGTAATTTTGTTTTATTAGGATTTAATTTCAATTATTCTATTTATGGTATTATTGCTTAAAGAATGTAAATCAATTTAGGATCAAATATGAATAAATTAAAAATATTAAAATATAAATTACAAAATATATAATTTTTTTAAATAATATTTAAGAGATGCATAGTGAAGTTTTAGACAAAAAGTTAAAATTCTTTACCTAAAATATAAAAGCTTGAGGGAGGTTTCTAGAACAATTAAAATGGCGTATAGTATAGTAAGAAATATTATAAAAACAAAAAAATAACTATTAGAGCACCAGGAAGACCAAAAGTATTTAATGAATAAAAAATCTTAAAATTGAGAAGTTAATTGCGCTCAAAACCAAAAAAAGACAAGATGTTGATTATTTAACCATTTTTAAAAGCCCAAAAATTATTAACAAGGCAAACATTGTATAAGTATTTGAAAGAGTTAGGTTATAAGTATATGCAAATATATGAATCTTTTTATTTGAATGAATTTTACACAAAGAAACGACTTTGTTTTAAAAAATCTTTTCTAAAAATAAAAAATAATTATAAAGATGGTTTTATTACAGATGAAAAGAGTGTTTATCTTTGCGAGCCGAACAATGTTTGTCAAATTAACAATCCTTAATATTGATTTAAGGCCAATCATATAAGAATCAAACTTCAAAACCAAGGAGGCGCCGCAGTAGTTTTAGACGCTGTGGTAGAAAATAGTAACCTCAAGTTTATGATTATAAAAGGTCGTTATAATTCACAAAAATACATCCATTATCTAGAAAAGGTATTTCTGCCTTGGTACAGTAAGGAATTTGGGCGAAAGCCCTATTTGTGGCAGCATGATAATGCACCAATAAAAATATCAAAAATTACAAAGGAATATATTAGAAACAAAAATATAGAAGTTCTTCATTGGCCTGCACAAAGTCCTGTTCTTAATTTCATAGAAAACGTTTAAGTATGATTCAAAATAAAATGTTCAACAAAAACAATTTAAAGTTAAAAAAGTCTAATAAAAGAAATCAATAAAGTTTCTAAGAGTATATTTAAATATAAGATAAAAAACTTTATAACAAATATCATATAAGACTATTAAAGCTAATACATCTAGAAGGCAAAAATCGATCATTAAACCTTTTATTTTGATTTTTATGGAGACTTAATAAAAACTAATTTATTATTACATAATGTTTTAAAGGTTTAACCGTTTTTGGCCAAATAATCAATTTGTGGAAAAATTGAAAAGTATATTTTTTTCATTGTTTCTTAGCTAGAAATTTAAATTTTTATTTTTTTAATTTTGTTTCGTATTTATTGCTGTGTAAAGTGTGCCATAATTGTTTAACAAAAGTTTATATATGTAAACATGTTTCATATCACTTATTTTTGTTTTGGTTTACATAATTTTTTAGGCAATATACGCAATAATACTGCATTTTTTATTTGTTTATTTCTAATTTTTAGATGTTTAAAAATGCTCGAAAAAAATAGAAATAATAGAAAGAATTTTATAATTTAGATATCAACAAATTTACTTTTATAACAAGATGTATTACGTAGCTAGAGTTATCTTAATAGATTTATGTTAACATACAAAAATTTTGGCCATTAGCAGAACAATAAACTGGTAAGAAATTAAAATAAAGCTGTTACAAGAAACTATTTGTTGAAGAATTTATTTAAATCACGAATATCTGAAATTTCCAAGCTTTATAAAAACACTAGAATTATGTAATTCAATTATATATAGACAGATTCAATTGATTGAAGATGTATATGATTTAATTCACAATGAACAAGAAATCCCCATTTTAGAGAGTATATTATCTTCAAACCCTTATTTAAAAATTTTTATGGACTACTCAGCAGTTAGATCGGCAGTTAAATTTTAAGTAAATTCTCCATTAAAATCTTATTGGGTTGAAAGAAGATTTTCAAGCTTATAATTAATACTTACAAATTAAAGAAAATTATCAGTTAATAATTTGAGTAAATTTTTGGCTTTATACTTCAATGAATACTCTTTAAAGTCTTTATTTTTTCATATTTTTCAATAAAACTTTATTATAAAAACATTTTTTTACAAAATCTAAAATAATTTATATACTCTTTTTTACATAAAGGTTTTTACTTCATTTAATAAGTGTTTCAGATCTTAGCCATAATGACGTTTGACAGATATATCAATTTTAGATCCCCATCTGTCAATTTTTTCTGGCTTTTGTTTGACCCCTAACTATATTTAAATTGTTGTAAAAATCTTCAAGAAAATATTAGAAAAGAATCAATATACTGAGGAACAGTCACAGGCACTTTAGAATTAAATATTAGACAGATAATAGAAGATGAACCAAGGCAAAACTTAAATAAAATAAATATGAAATTTTTAGTCGAATGGTAACAAAAAGTTTAAAAAGTAAATATATAAAGGGTTGAAATAAACGTTATAAACTTAGAGCATAATCATAAAATATACAAAGAGACCTTATGGAGAATGAGAAACTAAGCTTGGACCGCAACAAAGAGATTATGAGTAGCATTCAGGTAAAATAACTGAAAAGAAACCAAGATAATAACATTAATAAAAAATCTAAATTTATAAGATTTAATGGAAAATAGAAACTTAGCTTATAACTACAACATTTAAATAAGATAATATACTTCTACATAGGAAATTAAACAATGAATAAATCGGTATATATTATTTAGAAGGCTAACTATTATTAGCCCAAAGCAAGGTTCCAAATCTACTTGCGCGTTAAGATAAAAAAACCAGCATCGTCATATAATTACTTAATTTATATCCAAATATCACTTGAGATGAATAAAAATTATTATTTGTAGAATAATTTGTAAAATAAATGTGAGATGACCACATAATAAACATCCTGAAGAAAAATATATGTGTTCTGGCATCTTATCAGAATACACCCATATATTTACTGAATCAGTAAACAAATTGAAGACAGGGGCCATTAGTTGAGAGATATAGAAGAACATATACATTAATTTTCCAGCACCGAATATTTAGGTATTAGTCATGGATAGTTATTCTGCAATAGATTTGGCATCGGCTGGAGCATTAGAGGAGGTTCTTAACTGGAGCTTAACTGACATATGAGAAACTCCAAAATCCAAATTTAGACATAAAAAGTTGAAAAAGTGATTCGAGTCATATTAACATCTAGTAAATTCGAAATAATTGTTCATTAAATATCTGATGTCAGGTTAGACATTGTCATCAGTAAATCAATTAAAGAAATCCAAACATGGACAGGTCATACAAAGAATATTCTCAACACATTATAAACTATAATGAATAATATAAATACTTTTATTATCAAAAAATATACTCAATAGATAATAGGAAGAATAAGAACAATAATAGTAACAATTAGAATAATAACCTCAAAAAAATAATAGAAACTTTAATAATTCTAACCAAAATTTATATCTGAGTAAAACTTCGACCTCAAAACTAACTAGAATTTCGTAAAAAATTTACAATTAATCATGGAGTTGTTTATTGTGGCATTTATAATATAACTGAGCGTAAATTGATTATAACAGGAAGCAGATGTAAGGCTTTGATTGACAGTACAGCATCCACAAACATAATAATTAAATATATACAAAATAAGTCAGAGATTTAGACGGTAAAAGATACCGCTTACATAAGAAGACTTGGAGGGAACGTAATGTGTGCGATACAAACAAATGAAGTATTCGTTACAATAGAAAACACTATTAATTATCAATAATTCTTGATATTAAATAGATCAAGAGGGGTATTGATTGACACACCATTTTAAGCAATGTACGTTCCAATTGATTGGAAAAAAGAAGAAAAATATTAGTAAATAATAAGATAAAAATAAACTTTAAAATAGTATAAGGAGAAAAATTTATACATTGAGTAATGGTTTGTAACGAGTTTGTATTGGCAGACTTAATTTCACATCAATTTACAATCACGTGTATAAATAAGCAAGTCTAAGCACCAAAAGCTAGAGAATAATCTCCATAACATACATTATGATGAAGCATCCGTTATAAAAGCAAACTATCACTTATCTTAGTATAAGAATTACATTTGTTCTACAAATATCCTCCAACATGAAATAGGCACTAAATGCCATTAAACCAAAAAATAATTGCCATATAGGATAAGCCCACAGGATAATGACACTATAAGGGAAGAAGTAAAATGAATGTTAGATATGGATATCGTAGATGAACCTTTTTTACTATGGGCCTCACTTGTTGACCTTATTTAAAAGAAAGATATTGGGAGAAGATTCTTAAATGACATTTAGAAGTTTAGTTCTATAGCCACATAAAACTATTACAGTAAAACCTCTAAAAATGACAACCTCTATTAATGAGAAACCTTTATAAATGAAAAACTTGAAATTTTGAAATATTTCAAATCTTTATTCTGAAAAACAAAACTTATAAACATGAAATATTTTGCAACAACTATATTCTGCTGCTTATATGGATTTCATTTTTATATTTTTATGAAACTTTTAAATATCAAAAAGCTTTCAAACCATAGCTTTGAGTTTTTATCAATCCATCTATGATGCAAAATTATTTATAATATCGAATTTTAATTATATTTAAAGAAATAAAGTCCCTTTACTGATTGAATATATATACTAATTTGAAAGTAAACAAATAAAAAGTTATTTAAATAACTATAAAATAGATCAAAGTTTAAAGTTAAACAAAATTTCCGTGATATTTTTTTACCTGAACTATCATAAAAATAAAATTTTATAATCACACTTTAAAACAGGATTTTTTGTATTATGAATTTTTGATAAATAATCTCTATAAGTGAAAAATTCTCATTTACAGAGGTGGTTTCACAATTTGAGGATGAAAATTTTTTTCTCATTTATAGAGGTTTTACTGTACACTTTTCCAAAAATACGGGATTTAAAAGATGCTTAAATAAAAGCTCAGTACTTCTTCGCAATAGTCTTTATAGTAGGATTTTAAAAATATATACGCATCCGAGCGATAAAGATAAAACAGCGTTCGTAACGCAAGATGTTTTGTACTAATTAAAAATTAGCTTAAGTTTAAGCAATATTCTAGGCACGCTTCAAAAGTTAAAGGATCGTGTTCTGAGTAATAAATTTAGGCAGTTTACGAATATTTATATTGATGACGTCAATATATACAACAATACTTTAAAAAACATTGTCATCATTCAAATTTATTATTTTAGCGCTTTAAACAAGCAGTATTAAAGGTGAATCCTTCCAAATGTTCATTCCAAATAGACAAATTAGATTCTTTGAATTTTTGAGTGCCAGCTGCTTCGATATGTTTCATAACAAATAATATTGAAGCAATCCATAAATTAATACCAGGTAACAAAAGTAAAGTAGCTATAGCTTTCTTGAGATGTGTAACTATTATGGATAATTTTTTTTAATTATAACAATAAATTCAACTACATGGATAAAAATTATTTTTAAACACCTTATACAGACTTAAAAACATATAGAAATTATAAATCTTATGTCAAAAATATTTTGGTCTAGCGTCAAAACAAAAAAAATATTGTTGCTTTTCGCCTCTCCGGTTTATTTGCACAAAAAACTTTTGAACTTTTTCAACGTTAAGAAATTATGAAACACTTAACATCAAGTCGATATAAAAATAATTTAAACATATTTAGTAATCAATTATCTTTCCATGATAAACCACTAAAATGTATGTTATCGTCTAAAATTGTTTATATGTATATTTTTATATTCTATTTATTTAAATTGTTAAAAACTTTTATAATTTCGCTTTTAAACTTTTTAATTTTAGAATGTTTTTTCTGCTATAATTTAGACTGTATCGAACTCTTAAGGTAATCTATGATATTTAAGGCTAAACTTTGTGTGGCCCAATTGAGAAATTATATATTTTGTCTTTTAAATATTCATTTATAATTTTTGACCTTTGTATTAGTGAATTGTTATACTACCACAGACAGGCCTTTTCTCTATATTTCTTCTTCCTTTAACGCAAAAACATAGTTTTTCAATACAAAATGTATTTTTGTGAATTATAGCTACCATATACCACCCTTATCTCTATAATACAAATTCTATTTAAATATCTCAAAAGCGTTTCCTAGACTACTTGATTTTGCCGGTTCATTTTAGCTTCTATTGGTTTTTGTGAATCTTAGGGCATGATCGTTTCATAAATTTTATCTTACTTGCTAGGAAAGCACTGTTTATTATTTAAAAAGCAATTTTTAAAAATACTATTTTTGTATTCTTATAAAAAATTTTTGAAAACCTTCTTTACTGGGTATTAGGTTGACTTAAATATAAATATTATTATATAAGCATTTTTTTAGTGATATCCCTTATTATATAAGCATTTACTTATTGCCTAACTCTTCTAACTACTTGCGAAAGTATGCGTTTTTATTTTAATTTTTAGTTCTATAAAAATATTTGAATAATTAGCAATTTAGCCATCTTTATTTTTACGAGCAACAAATTTCTCAATATTTTGTATTTGTTACACTCCAAAGATTTAAGTCTTTCAAATGCATTTTTAATTTTATTTATATTGTTTTTAATAATTATTATTACTGTACAATGAGACATTATAACTATTTTAGAAAACTTTTTCAAGCTTTTATATTTAAAGTATACTTTTTTAACTTTTTGTACTTTAATCTCGCTATATATCTCTTAAAAACTACTAATTTAAATTTAAATATTTTATAGTTTTAAGTTTTTAAAAATCATAATTTATATGTATTAGTCTAAAAAGTTTCTTACTTATAAAAATGATAATACCAAATATAGAATAATTATCCAACAAGCTTGAGTAAAACAAGTTTATAGAATATTTGATTTACCCAATTAATTGCATATTTGTTTATTCTTTTTATATTGCAAATATGCTTTTTTGCCTAAAAAATAGTAAAGAATTAATTTAAATCACTTTTTTCACCAAATAACTAAAAAAGTATAGAAAGTCTAGTTTAGATATAAAAGCAGGAACCGTATTAGATATTCTTATGTAAAATCTGTCAACACCGCCGATTTTAACTTTATCTAATTTGAAATAGAAATTCATAATTTACATAAACAGTTCTTATGATGAGATAAAATATGTATTAGCACAAGAAGACAGCAAATGTCAGAAAAGTCTGATACATTATATTATTAAAAAGTTAAAATACAACAAGAAAAATTATACGGTCACCCGATATTTAATGTCTAAACATGGTGTATGGATTAAATCAATTATATCCTTATGTATATGGACTTAAACACTTTGTTAATTACAGATATAATAGAGCATTAGAATTTTGAAAGCCGAGTAGAATTCTTTATATAAAAATAAAAAGGTTGATTTAGTTTTTGTCGAAAATTAATTGCAAAATTCGTTACATAAAAGCAAGTGATAACGTGTTGGCTGACTTCTTAAGTCGCAATAGTCAGAGTGTAGTATTGACTCCCGTGTTAGATACAATAAAACCCAATGAATATAAAGCTTGTACTTTAGAAATAGAAGAATTTTAAAATACATAATTTAAGAACTAAAATTAGGGGCACCATATAAATACAAGAAGTTAATTTTATTAGAATGGTGTTACCTCGCGAGACTAAAACACAATGCACTAAAATAGATTTATCGAATTATAATCCACGAGTATTAGAAGTAATAAATAATGTCGTTAACCTTGCTTGAAGATTATAGACAAGAATCTACTTTGTTATTAGTATTATCAAAACTGAGTCTTACTCTAAACGAAATTAACAACATTTCTGCAAACAAGCATATAATTATTATAAGCACAAAGTAGAATAAATAAGCTGGACATACCGAATTTAAAAAGTATTACAAGACTTGAAAACATAAATACAGTTGAACCGTCTATTGGTGAACCCATCTGTGTACAAAATTTTTGATTTACATGGGTTCAAGGATTTATTCGGTGAACCCTTGAAAATGGTGTAAAAATTACGTGCAAATTTAGAAAACTTATTTTTATTTAAGTTTTTGTAAATGTGATTTTACAATTTTTAAATATTTTTTATTTTTAATTTATATATTTTTTATAAAATAATAATTGTGTTCAATATGATTTTGAAATATTTTATGAAGTTTTATTAATTTGAAAGGGTCGAGGATACATTCTGTAACCCTATAATAAAAATAAAAGTTTGTATTTTTGTAAAATAAATAATACAGATAACTATCACACATTTATTTATTTGTAATTATTCAATGTTTTCTTATTTAAAGATATGGGTAAGCAATAGCGGGGTTCGCCGATAGACGGTTCGCTTGTATATATAATAAAAGGAGTGATAATTTACTTGATTGAAATACTTCAAATTATTAAAGTATTCAGGCATTATAGCATTACATGGAGCATGTATGGATACAGTTGGAATTATAGATACATTACCGAAATTATTAAGAGAGATAAAAGTAACGGTAGGAGCCAACCCAAATAATACCAGAAGCAGGAAAGACTAATGTAAGTCACTATCAGAGAAATTGTATAAAATTTTTGAAATTGCAGAAAGGCCAGGTACCTAAACTAAAGACAAATAAAAAGGAAATAAAAGAAATACTTTATATTCTATTATATCTACCATTAGATATAGCTAAGAGTCTGCACTTCTCTTATTAGTTATTTAATAATTTTAGTTATATCAATTTTTTAACAATTTATTTACAGAATAAGATAAATTTTCTTATTCTGAAACGAACCCAGACAATCAGATAACTTTGATAAGAAATTTATTCCATTATTAATAAACGAAAACCATGTCTAATAGAAAATTGTTAAAATTTATAAAACAGAATATAATAATGATTAAAAGCAAAAATATAAACAAATTAAATTAGTAACAAAATATGGACTATATAAATAAAGTCGAAATTTATGCGTACGGCTTAATTAAGGCAAGATCGTATAATGAATTAGTAGAAGACAATGAGTCTAACTCTGTAGAGGTAGAGAATGTAGAGTATATGTATACAAGAAGAATAGAAGGTACAGTAATAATAACAGTAGACGAAAAGAAGTTCATAATTAGTACAAAGATTGATCTCATCTCCAAAATTCAATAAGATAAAAGCTTAGGTGATAGTGTTCATCCAATCGGCGTTTCGAACGCCAAGATGTATACTAATAATATAAATAAAAAGGGGTTTCTACTTAGTACCAGTTTCTGGTAAGTAAATAAATGTAGATTTTTATATAATTTGTCTAACTTTACAATTAGGTGATAAAGTGAAGAATAATTGGAAATATAAGGACTTTGAGGACAAATTACAACGGTTAAAAGCAAAAATAAGAAAAAAGTTACTACTCTCATATGAGGACATGGTATAACATTTGGACTCAAAAAGCGAGTTGAGAATTACAAATTCTATGGATAAATTAAAAAAAGTAGAGCTATATCAAGATTGTAAAGAAGAATGTTTAGAAAAAACTGAGGCATACACAAGAGTAGTTTAAAAATCATAGTGGTAAATCACAGTAGTGTAGTGTTTGTGTGTAAAAAATTGTGCACGTTTAGGAAGATAGTATCATTTAATCAACAAAGTAAACTTAATGTACAGAATAAAGAGTATACACAAACAATCTATGACACTTTTATACGTTTTTTCAAAGCATTATATACAATATGGTGCTATCATGATCGACATTCAAGTAGTCTTAAATTTTAAGAAATTTGGTGAAAAATAATTAAATTGAAAAAAGGATGATTCTAATAGATTGTATGGTAACGCAGGGAGTAATTACCTCTATTCTTGTATTACATTTGTTGTAATATACAGTAGTGTTAATTAGGTTATGGTACACCCATAACTTAAAATAGAGAGTATAATTGGGCAAATAAATTTAATTATATTGTATATTAATAAATTTTTATAATAAACATACATTTATTTTATCAAAAATTGTATCTGGTTTTTTGACAATTTTTTAATAACTATATTTTTTATTTAATTGTTAAATGGTACAATTACAAAAGTTCGATTTTAATCAAATTTAAAAATTAAAAATAAGTCAATATTTAATCCTATGTCATTCATATAAAAAGCACATATAACAATCTTTCTCATAGTTTTCATACAAATTTTTTGTTGTCTTTCTATCAAGTTTTTGTGAAGCATCATTTATTGCCTCCATAAGCTTTTTATTGTAATGAAAGTTAATATTATATTATATCGGTTTGTTCAATACATTCAATACGTTTTCAAAGATATTTAAATAAACAATTTACAATGTTCATTGTAAATATATTCAAGAGAATGTTATAAAATATTTGGTGATCATATCATTTTTGTGGATTAAAGCATTATACAGCAGATGCTTTAAGGATTTAGTATAATCAACAATTTTTGTCATCAAATAAGGTTTTGTAAAATAACAATTATAATTTTCTTCCAGCTTGCCTTCATATTTAAGTTTTGTTACTTCTAATTACTACCAAATTTAACAAAGTTCTCCTAACATTATAATTATCATATGTATGAGCTTTATTATGTGTTTTATAATCTTTGTGATTATAGAAACTTATATTATTTTTTATGTTGGGCACAAATGTTTTTTCTCCGAAATACTCTCAATCGTAATTAGCCATATTTCTAAATATTCTCAAGCATAGATATATCCCTCATTGATACTTCATTTACATATATAACATGATTGTGATACTCAGAATCTTTATAAAAATCTAAATATTAAATTTTTTCTTATTATAAGGGTAAAAAACTTCATACTTATCGTTTTATTTGTTTTAGAGTAAATTTTTATTCTATTGTTTCCCAATTATTAATTTAAAAACTTTTTAATGTTTAAAATTATAGTTCTATTCATTACTATAAATCATCCTTAAATAAATTTGATCTTAGCTTTATTATTATAAATAGTATCCATTGTCTTGATTTTAAATATAGAAGCTTCTTCTGGATTTCTGTTTCACCTTTAATATTAGTGTGTGTTATTTTTACTCACTGTTTCTAAACATTGTATATCTATTTCTCTATGTTTATTTATATATATTTTTGTATTTTATAAAATATATACATTCGTGTTTATTTAGATTTCCTATTATAATTTCTGTACCAATTTTTACTTAACATCAAAATAATGAATTTAGTTGATTATAATTTCCGATCATATTTTAACAATAAACTAACCATACAAAAAATATTTGTTTTTATTACTAAAACATATTTTGAAACAAATGCATATATTATCTTTTTTGTTTTATATAGAGTTAAAAAATTTCCGAAAATTAAAAGATTATTTCATTTTTGCAGAAATTTCGTATTCTTTTACTTTTTTAGCTTGAAAACTGTTACTAATATGCCTTCTGCCGGAGCGCAGGTTAAGGTTCCATGGTAAGTAGCTCTTTTAGCGAGGTCTTGATGACCCGGCTTTGGGAAATCTAGCATATAATCTAGTCCCACACTAATATACTAGGTTTATCACTTATCACATGTATATACATATACACTTTCAAACGAACGAGTTTTACGATACCTAATAATAAACGATACTAACTTTTTATAATAAATAAAGTTATGTTTTCTTAATGATTGGTTAACTGTCACAGGATTTGTTCTATTTCAGAACATCCACGAATGTCGCCTAATTATTCTTGGAATAATTAGGTGATGCACGGTATACGGCTAGACAATTCGCAGATATTCCGGTATAGGGAATAAATAACAAATTAAATTCTAAAAGAATTTAGTTTGGTTGATTTCCAATCCTTCTATACATTTAATTAATCTTTTTAATAAATCATAAATCTATTGATGTTATTTGTTAAAAAGCTTTAAAATATAAAAGCAAATTAATATAAGAAAGTTTCCTTTCTTACCCTCCTTCCATTCATTACTAATTTACACTCTTCGGTTCATTCTTGTTTACGTGCTTATCGATCAAGGTTTCAGTCCAATAAGTTGAACTGATAAATAAACATTAATATATTCATCTTTCAACGAGAGAATATAATTCCAATAAGCTAAGAGGATTAAGATCTAGTAAATTAAATAACAAAATAAATGTATAATAATGTAAAAGGTAAAAGGTTAATTTAATAAAAATAAAGCTATATTTATAAAAGATAGAAAGGCTTTTATTGCGAATCATCACGCGATATTCGTAACAAAACCCATGTTGTATTAAAAAGAAACCAAAATAAAGAATTGAGGCTTTAATATTATTTCACTAATACATCAATACTTCATATTTTACATTTAATAAAGAAATATGATTTAATATATCTTTTTTAATTGAGATAAACTGTTGAAAAGAAAAATATAATTTTCACGAAAATTTATTCTTTAACTTCTAGAGAAAATATGCGACTTTGAGACAAATCCCAATCGATTTTTTATACTTTAAAATGTCCATTTAGTTTAAAATTTTATTCAAAAATATTTTTGTTTAACATTTATTCAGATCCAAGCTTAAAGAATAATCGTATCCTTTACTGTGTGTAAATTTAGGGCGATATCAATTGTATCTTTAAAGTTATATTCAAATACAGTAGACCCCTCGATTCGTGAACCCCCTCGTGAGCCATATGCTTAAATAAAAAATAAAATATAATTTTGTTATTTTTTAATAATAATAATTCAAAATATGTTTTTATTTTTTAAAAATGTTGACTTTATTTTTTGATTTAAATTTACAGCCTATATTCGTGACCCTTATACATCAATT
>JAQFYD010000203.1:0-24680 GCA_034694225.1 Bourletiella hortensis | reverse complement strand
CAACTAAGTCCGGCTGCATCCGGGTTCAACGTGTGGATTCATACAGAAAGAAGGTGCAAAGTCATACGGACAGGATGTAATAATGATGAAAATAAAGGTAATGTGAGTCGCCATACGAGGCGATGGTTTTATGTGGTAATATTTATTTGTTGTACTTGCATTTTAATGGGACATCATACACATAGATACATGCGAAGCACACACATACAAGCTTTGGAATACTACTACTCATCATCAACGTGGGTGGAGTTGATGGCGTGAATGGAGGGAGTGTAAAGAAGTAGGTATTTTTTCTCTAAAATACCACTTGCCATTGAAAAGATCAAAGTGACCCTATATGATAACATTATTATTATCATCTCAGGTTGATTCTCTGTACAGACTAATGATTACGATGAACTTGAACACGTACAAACCGTCTGTGTACATGACGTCACTGAAAAACTACTTGGAAGCTGGCGTAATCCATTGGCGTCATTGTCATTAAATTTTTCACTAAATCTTCTCCACCTCCATCATAACAAATAGCCATAAATAGATTCATTTTTACAGACTGTAACGTCAGTTTCGCATTATATTTTGCATATGCAAAAGCTTTTATGACGTTGTTTTTAGACATCCTTTGAATAAACTTGAGGGCTTTACGAGAGAGTTGTGTTTCAATAAAGTATATATAGGATAGCTACTGAAATTGACAAGGTGCAAATTGTTAATGGATGTTTATATATAGTCTAGAATACGAGGAAGGGAAACATTATAAACGGTTACTGTGACGCCTACACACTATTCATTTACACTCCCACTGAAATGCTGATGAAGTCTCTAGGGAGACAAATTGTAGTATTAGCGACCACTTCCGTTCTTTAAATATAAATGACAATAATTATGTAAAACTGAGTTTCAACTCATTATAAACTGCCGGTTCCGGTTCATGTCTTGTTTCATTTTCCTTCGAAGGACGTGGGAAGGTGAGTCTGCTGCTCTTGTCCTTTTGAATGAATCAGGATACACGTGTGTGGGACTTAATAGCAACATGAATAAGTTACTACGTCGTCCATTCATAAGCAACACAAAGAATGTGACCGTACAGGTGCCATTCATTTATGAATTCGTATGCTGAATTTGTATACACACAAATGTATACTGCTGCCGTATGAATACAACGCTGTGAACTGCCTCCCTCAGTCATATCGTCATCGTCCGAATTACTATTGCTTGACTCTTCAACCTCCCACCCAGCAATGTTAATAACTTTCATTGAATTGTACTTGCCATTAAGATATCCTCAATGCTAATAACTCACTCCGCCTTAAAATACATCAAATTTTTCATATGTCAATAACCCAATTTATGAATCATTGGAATCCCATACATCATAGCTATCTCTTATCAGAATCCAATCTCATGACTGTCTAAATCTCATTTTTTTGCGTAAGAATGGCAAAAATTCTCATTCAAACTTTCCATTATAATCCTCCATAGATGCACAAGACAGTTTTGTCCGCCATGTACCGCAAAATTTATGCCGTTCCAACTAACTGGTATCATACATAATTAAGCGTGTAATTGTTCCACAGAAACGGAACAGGTGTTGGTGCCCCGAACTTCGTTATGACATGTTCAGGTATAAATGCAATTACATCATTATGGAATCATTTACTAATTGATCTCATCTCAGTCAGTGAATCCATACTCAACTCACTCGTCAGGCTTCTTCACCCAGTCGTATACAACTGGATAGTTTCACGTGTGTATGAATGAATCACATAATATTGATTCGACTACATACTCCACCCACCCACAGTAAAGCAAGAACAATTCTTTTGTGAGCTCATGATGAATGAAATTGATTCATGAATGTGTGTAAGTCTGTCCGTTTGAATGCGTTTGAGCCTGTTAACGTACGTTCCATTGAGGATTTTATGGATTCGTATAATCATAATGGCTATACACCCAACTCCATTCCATTCCTTCAGAAACTCTCCCCTTCTCAAAAAATAATACTTATGGATCCTCTTCTTCGTCTTCTTCTCATATCCGGCAGTACATAATGGTTCTGTATATCTGTACAGGAAAAACCTCAAAAAAAAATCCAATGGATATATCCACTAACGCTTGTGGAGAGAGTGGGTGGGTTAGGCTTTAGCATGTACGCTTATGTGTACACACAATATTTTTCGAAGGTTAAAGCATAGCATGCCATGCCTCTCTGCTTGCTTTGGTTACTACTACTGCCGCCACCAACGGACCAGACAGCAACATTTTCATTCATTCATTCATCACTTTTAAAATCCCTCAACAGTCCTTGTCTTCTGTTATTTGTTGTTGTTGTCCTTCCTCTGCTTCGGTCTTTGGCCAAAAGCCTGTTATTTAGAAAAAAATAAAATCAAAAAATTATGACCCGTCTTGTGTTCCTTATTGAGCTTAAATTTTAAATGATCGCCTCTTATTTCATTCTTCTGACTCATTTCCGGTCGACGTCAGTCTTCTCCTTTGAAAGTGACTTGGTATTTGTTCTTGGTGTAAATAAATAGTTTGCACAGAGACAACAACAATTACCGTGTGGACAGATATATAAATATTAATTGTGGAAGACGGCGGAAGTAAATAGAGCCAGTTGCAGTGCAGTGTTTTTGTTGTGGGGCGGGAGGGAAAAACGTGGGCGGCGGGTAGTAGTTGACGACGAGGACGACCCGAAGTTATAAACGGACCGAGAATATAAAGCTGGCTTCATCCTCCAGCAGCACTTTCCCTTGTTGCTGAAACTCTATCGGGAGGGTTTTAAAATTGTGAACAATAGAATTCTCGTAGCTATATTTTCCTCACAGACTGAAAAGGAAGGAGTCTGTGCAGTAAAGAGGTACCCGGGTATTCTATAGGACCATCTGGAGGATAGGATTTTGCGGGCTCTCCCGCACTCACTCAGTCAGTCATTTACAACAGTCTCCGCCGTTGTTGGCTTTCTTTGATATAGAGGATGCAAAGGACTGAGAACTCCTACTAACCTAGCAAAGCCCGAAGTAGACGGACCGACGAGGAAGAAATTTTTCGGGGGAGAAGTATCTATGTATATGTAATATAAGCAATAGTGAGTCTTGCTACACAAGCCCGGGTAAATTTCTTCTGGGGAAGGATTCGTTGATTGAACGAACGACGACGGGTAGAGCATGCTAATCTGTTGCTCCGACAGCACCGACAATACGACCGGAGTATGATCGGGTAAGTTACTTTTTGAAATGCATGTAGTTTTCGTACTATTTCGAAATTTTGATTGATATTGTGTCGAATTTAATCCTGATGATTTCGTAATATACAGGGTTTGGCGGCGGATTGCATCGGACAAGGAAACTAACTTTTGCTGCTGCTGCATCGAAAGAAGATATATCCAGACTGTGACAACGAAAAAACCATAAATGATAATAACTAAATAAGAAGACGTCCTTCATCAATAGCTATATCCAGCCCCAGACGGGACATGATGATCATGATGACTATGCGTATAAGCAGCATCGTTCGCGCTGAAGATTGAGTTATTTTTAAATTTTTCTTCCAAGGAAAGATTTATTTGCTATCATCATTATCGTTGCAGTTGAATAATAACTGACGACTGATAGTGAAGTGAATGGGATGAATCAAAA
Organism: Bourletiella hortensis; assembly: GCA_034694225.1. Classification (NCBI taxonomy): domain Eukaryota; kingdom Metazoa; phylum Arthropoda; class Collembola; order Symphypleona; family Bourletiellidae; genus Bourletiella; species Bourletiella hortensis. The sequence continues at coordinate 21,042 of JAQFYD010000203.1, read as the reverse complement.
GTTGAAGAAGAATATTGGACAGCGATGACGACGATATGGTGACGACGAAGATGAGAGGATGAAGAGGAAGATAGTTGGGAAAAAGGATGTTGAGAATTATTTTAGCTGGCTCAGCAAGATTTAACAGCAGTTGTGTTGTTGAAGGGTGTAAGTTGACACTAATTACGACCAAGAGATAATCAGTGAGTGAGTGTGTGGATGTGTTGTGTGAGTGTATAACAACTATATCATCCTCATATAATTAATTATATGTGAATGGAAGAGGAAATCATGATCATCATAGTATGGAAATCACAACAAGAATAATCAAGCGAGTCTATATTTAATGCTGGCATCATCAGCATCAGCAGTAGCTCGATCATTGGGAATTAAAAAAATATAATTCGCTATCAACAAGACAGACGTCACGACATTTTTATATCAATTCATTCTCACAGTACAATCATTGGATGCCAAAGCTGGAGCAGCCATTCATTACCAATTATTATTATTATTGTAATTATAATTTAAAAATAAGAGTCTTCGATAATCTAACTGCCGCAATCATCATCATCATCAGTAGTACTATCAGAATTATATTATTACTAGGGAGTGCTGGATTCTGTAAAACTTATTTTGTTACTCCGAGTTAGCGTTGTTATAATAGAATTAAAATAATAATATGCAAGACATTCACATTGACACAGTGACACCGGACCAACTGGTCTCTGAAATTTTATGTGGAGGTTTCAACATGAATCGGACAAATGAAAATAGTGTCAGTATGAATAGTGATGATGATGATAATCGAAGTGGGATGAGCAAGCAGGATGTCGTCATCTTGGACTGCCAAAATCCTGGTAATTAGTTTTTACTTTTTTTGCATTTCAGTTCAACTTAACATCTTAGGCTTACAATATAATTCTGTAGAAGAAGATGCGTGTCTGTGTTCGTTAAATGTATGGTGTGCTGTAAAGCGTGAATGATTATGCGATGCTTTTGACGTAAACACTTCCGGTCGTTAGGTACATTCGCAGGATATACGTCCCGACTGACTGAGAGTTAGATTGTAATGCATAAAATGTGATGGAGAGATAAGTTGTTTTTTATGCACATTTTTCACACGTGTCGTTCTTGTTGTTATTATATTCACAGTGGAATTTCATGAGTGTCATATCCGGGGAGCGGTTAATGTGACTTTTCCTGCAATCATGGTCCGTCGCATAGCAGCCGGGAAAATTGACCTTTTCGAAAAGTCCAAAGAGTTAAAGGCCAAGGTGGGGAATAATCGTATGACCTTCGTCGTCTATGACTCCTACCTGCCCGGCTCAGCTGATGGTGTTAGTAGTGGTCCGGAACTCTCCGACCTCGTAACTCTTGTAGCCAAAAAATTAGCTCAAAGTGGATGTCGAGTTGCAACGCTCAAAGGTCAGTCATGCAATATTTACATTAACAATACCATATCCATTCCTATCTTTATGTTCCTACTATGCATCTGTCCAATATACTCTTCTGTATCATTCATTTTTCATTTTCCCAAGTGCCATTTTAAGCCAAGTCTATTGGAAATTTTAATTTGCTTCAATGCTTTTGTTTCTTTATTATAGGAGGACTGGGTAAATTTCGTGAATGCTATCCTGAGTGGGTTGAGTCATTTGATACGAAAAGAGGAGCTCCGCATAGTTCATCCTCCGCATCCTCCGAAGATTCTTGCGCGGGCTCCCCTGCAGTACCTGGAGAAGTTCCTCTGCTTGGTTTAGGCTGTCTTGCTTCCCTCCGTATCCAAGATGACCCTGATGCCTGTGACTCATCTATCGGGCTGGATCTGGAAGATGTGAGTCTACTAATACCATCCCATTCCATATAATATTTACATTTTATGCTTCCCCATAAAAATGAGTTTTCTCTCTCTTTCCCTCTCCCTCCTCTCAATCTCCATTAGAGTTATCTCTGGACCATTTTTGTGGGAAGTAATGGCAGATATCAGTATTATTATTGTAACAAACAAAAGATTCCGGGAAAAATGACTTTCGCAAGGCTCTTTCTTCGTATGTATGAGTTTACATGAGATGAATCATGTGTAGGAGAGAAGAAGAAGAAGAAGTCATTAAAATGAATGTTTATACTATTTTTCAGAGTTAAGGCCATCGTCATATCCTTTGCCACATTCCTTTCCCTCATAGTCTCTCCATGTATGACGTCAGTTCCTTTGTTAAGAAACGTTTAAACATTCCCGTTTCCTTGTCTACAAATCATTCAGTTACCAAAACAGATCTCTGTAATAATGTATTTTTCAAGGAGATTAGTGACGATTTCCTGGGAGAGCAGTTGTAATACAATATTTAGGGGGAGCATAGTCCTGAAATGGCCACGAGTCACTTTAGAGTGCGGAAATACTCATGATGATGCAGTTATTCAGGAGATGGGAGTCTTCAGATGGGTTAGTATTAATTTGGAATTTTTATGTAATTGTAGGCATTTCCTGTGGAAATCATTCCGAATTTGTATTTGGGCAACGCGACCATCAGCTCGGATGAAACCATTCTGGAGCGGCACAACATCAAACACGTCCTTAATGTTACTCCAGACCTTCCAAACCTTTTTGAAAATTCCATTCGCTATCTTCAGATACCTATTTCGGACCATTGGACACAATCCATGTTGAATTACTTTCCGGCTGCGATTGCCTTCATAGGTAAGCCCTCACTCTTGCCCCTCATGTCATCCTTTTGTCCTCTAAACTAAGAATAACGAAGAAAAGCAGAGGTTAACTACCCACAATGTTATTGCTGATTGTTTGCAATAGTTTTTAAACCGAGCTCCCTGATCTTTTTGGTTGTAGCTCACTGTTGCCTCATAAAATGCAAGATATGCTCGGTGTTTCGGGACGCTAATAGCTTCTAATAGTTTTAAATATTTCACAACCTCAACTATTAGAACCATTAGGAAAAATTGTCGCCCACTCCTCTTCCACATGTATTTCGAGGGTGTTAAATGGCTCACAAATTCCATTGATTGTTTCGCAAAGTTTGACGTGAATGTGTGATACGCTCGTCATAACTTTTCTGAGAGCGTACACATGAGCCACCTTTGTGACTGACGCCTACGGGCTTCTCTCTTGCTGGCGTAAACTTGTACACTCGTAAAGGTTTGATCTTCCCCTGTGACTCCACTTTTGACAAGCTGTGGTTTCGGAATGTTACTCCTGTCCTTTTGTTCTGTAATTTGATTAAAATTATTCCAGGAAATTGCACCAGCGTGGGTGATTTAAAGCCCTCTTCGCCCATTAGAGTTTCTGCATAAGCTTTTGCTCCGTGTAAACTATTTATGTGTTTCACAGAATGTTGCATGCTTTTCAGAATATCATTGTCTAAACAGCACCGTTCAGAATTATTTTTGAAATGCTGAGGTAGACATAATTGCAAGGTTGGTTGAAGTGAAAATAGGGAAAGTTTCTTCTTCTTGTTCTTGTTTATTCATATCTGTCAAGCATTTTATGTAAAGAGAAAGATGTAGGGAAGGAGACAGGAAATGTGTCTGTCTAAATAAACAGAGCGTGGGTGTGTTGGAGTGCTTTGTGTGATATGAACAGGGCGATTCCAGCAGGAGCAGCATTGATTAGAGACAGAAAATGCGATACTGCTGACTTGCGGGTGTAAAGGAGCTGAAAATCGGGAATACATATGAGTGGGCGTTTATTCCACTACTAATTCTCCACTGCTCTGACTGACTATGTGTGTGAGCCTGTGTGGAAAGCGTAGGTTGGATGTTGAAGTGTGTAATGGCATATTGTCAATCCTACGTCTGATTAACCACACGAGGTACAACTATTTATGTATGTGTGTATGCAAGTATGCTCCAGTAGTGAAGAGAGCCATTATTGTTCCGACAAGTCTTTGGAATGGATCCAGTGACAGGAATTTCCCTGGAGGAGAGAATGTCAGCAGTACATAAAAAAACTGGAGGGACTTAAGTCGGAGATTTTCTTGCAAATAGCTACTAAAGTAGTAGTAGTTCTTCATCATGAAAAGACGCCCACGCGAGGAATTTCAAGAATGAATGAATGGACCCCCAGTTATCTAACCTGGAGAGAGAAAGTGGATGCAGAAACCTTAGAATATGTTCTGTTTTAAGAGTCTTTTTCTCGAGTATTGTGTGCAAGTGTATAGTGTTCTGTGCGGGGGTGTTCCAAACCGCTCTCCTGTCACTTCTTGAGTATATAGAACCATTTTATATATTTATCTGTGTGGGTGGCTCGCTACGGTTTTGATTGTGCTAATGCACTCCAGTCTATGCTTTCCTCTTGGCTGACTATATATGTGGAGTGTGTCGGAAGTTGAAATATAATAGGCTTAGTCCAATTTAATATGCTTCCCACATAATGACCCCTTGCTAGCCACAATTATGCACCAACCCTCTTGATTACAGCCCACACACAGGCAATTTCAAGTGACCTGAATTGGGGTAATTTTACTGGACCTTTGGGAGGTGGAGGAGGATTAGAAAAGTTTTGCATTTTTGTTACAAGAGGAACGTTGAGTGGTGTCCACCTACGCGGTTTGGCAAGAAGATATATTTTTGACGGGACCCTAAGGTTAGATTATAGGACCGTTGGGAGATAAGGATATTATACCCGTCCTGGAGGCACTCTGACGGGACTTTCTTGTGACATTGAAGTTTTTCATTGTGGGATCTCGTCTTGAGGAGGGGGAAAAGGATGGAAAGAAGGGGGAAAGAGTCTGCTGCGTAGTTTTGGAGGAGAAAATCGTTAAGAGAAAGCCCCGACGGCTGTGGTGTAGCAGAAAAAGCAGCAGAAGTAGCAGCAGCTGCTGCTGCTGCTGCTGCTCTTGATGATGATGATGATGATGATGATGATGGAGAAAGCCAAGGTTGTGGGTGAGAGGATGTTGAGTGAGAAGAGTTTCACTCCCTCTCACTCTTTCTCTCTTTCTCTGCTCGGGTAGATTCGATTTTGTGAATGAATGACAGCGGAGGGTGGAGCATGTTCATGTATGTGTAGGAACCTTGGAAGCTTCTGAATCGTTATTCTCTCCCCCGCATCCATGTACGATGTCCCTGAGGAAGGGAAACTAAATTTGATATATGTATTATGATTGTTCTTTTTAACAGATGAAGGTCGGTCCAAGGATGAAGGAGTATTGGTCCATTGTCTTGCTGGGATATCCCGTTCCGTCACAATTACCATGGCATACCTTATGTTTAAGATGAATATGTCTCTGAATGAGGCATATGACCTCGTGAGGTCTCGCAAGTCCAACATCTCCCCGAATTTCCACTTCATGGGACAGCTATTGGATTTTGAACGTCAACTTCATTCACAATTTCTGAGTCCTCCAGCCCTAGGATCCTCACCGGACTCTGGCATTGAGTTTGACCGATGGAATCCCGCCTGATCGAGGGGTTATTTAAGAAAACAATAATAATCTTTTACGAGTAATAATAATAATTCACCTAAACTTGAGTTATTTTTGTAAATTATTCTTTCACTCTGTTTTTTCTATTGTTGCTGTTCTTACTACATTTCCACCAATTGTTATTTCTCGTTGCGTTCGTTTCTACGCGTAGACTGTCCCCGTAAATGTCTCCGTCTGTATTTTTTAAGTTTCTTCAAAATCTTCATTCTAATGCAGAAGAGAGCAAGGCAAACATTTGTTGAATTGCACCTTGTGGTTGTTCCAGATGTTTGGAATAATTTCGGTTTGTGCAGTTTGTGCAATTGTGTTGATTCTTTAGCTAGTTTTTTGTTTTTGTTTTTTTTATCATTATGAAACCTTCAGCTGTCTCAAATACTTGTTGTACTACTGTCCTTTGTTAACTTCTTTTTGTTAATTAATATTATTATGTTCGCGCACACAATCCGAGAGCTTTTTCGATGAGTGAATACTCATTTGTTCCAGTTATTATTGTAATAATTGTGCAATGTATTCTTAACTAGTGGATTTCAAGTTGAATATGTTCGCACTAACAAATTTTTTTGTTCACATATTGTTCTGCACATGTTTATTATTATTGTTATTATATGAGAAAGACTGATTGGAATTTGATAATTAATTTTATGTGTGCATGCTGCTGCTGACATTCATTTGATTTTTTATTCGGTCAGACTGTCTGTTGTTTGTTTTTGTTAAGTATCTGGCAGACTCATGAATGATTTTAAAAAGTTAGTCTATCGGTGGAGTATTTTTCGGCACGGGGAAGGGGAAATATTGGAATGGTAATTATGATGTCCATAGCAGTTATTATTAGGATTATATTGTTATGCAAAAAAGAAAACACTGATGAAGGATCGGAATCGACTGAGATTTTTCTGCAACAGACGCTGAATTATTATTATTATTATTATTATTTATTGACCATAAAAGTGTAAGTTTGGACTGAGAAAAAAGAAGTGGCGATATGATAAGGTTGATGATGATATATTATTATAATTATTGTAAACATTTTGGGATGTTTGACCTTATTAATGTTATAAGGACTAGTAACCTTTGCGTGCTCGAATATCCTTCCCTTCATTGTACTAGAACAAATTTTGGACGAAGATGAAAGAACAGAAAATGTTGAAAGCGTGGAGCGCGGAGCGTGCAATTTTAAAGCTATTATTATTATCATTGCAGTTCTTAGAAGAAAGGGATAAGATGAGTAATAATGATACGTTGATTGGGAGAAGAAAGAAAAAACCTGTTAATAACGATTATTAGAACGGGGGGAACATAATAAGAATAATAGTAATATTTTACTGTCTCGGTGTTGTCATTATATTATTGTTGTTGTAATTTAGGGATGAAAAATAATGTGTTTTTAGGGACACACGTGTGTAATATATTTGCTAGGCAAGGCGCAGTAAGGACTTTGATGATGGCTTATTTTTTAAAAGAGATTTATATTTGAGAACATTATGGTAATGGAGGTTGAGGATCGAGGATGATGAAAACTGAAGCTGTGTGACTGCTTCCTTTTTGTCATCCGCCATCTGGGGTCGTTACAACAGAAAAAACGGGGGAGTGAAAGCCCTCAGTCTCATCATTGTCATAAGAATTGCGATAGTGAGGAGAAGGGATTATTATATAATATGTAATTTTTTGCTAGATACTTATGGAAAGTTGATGTTGATGGAGCCGTATAGGCTGGTTAATTTATTATTATTACTACTACGAACTAATATTGTGTCAAACGTCCTCTCTTTACTGTGACAAAAAAGATTAATATTGATATATAATAATGATGCAATCTTACCGTACCTTTGGAACTCTCAGTAAGGGAAAAGAAAACCAGTTTTAGGGGTTTTAGGGTAATATTGAAAGAAAAAAATCGAAAATGTATTGTTAGGATGCCTAAAAGAATTCGAATGTCTTTATTAGCGTCCGTTATTATGGATGGAAACTCGTCGTCGCATTGACCTATGATTAGGCCCGGTATTATTATTATAATTAAAATATTATTATTACCATCAGTAGTAACATTCAGTCCACACAGAACAGCAGCTAGTGAAAGCGTATATTCTATCATCAGTTTTTTCCTAAATAGTTTTTATCAACAGTACAAGTTTATGACGACCGTTTGAGTGGGAATATTATTATAATTATGAGGATTTATTATTAATATTATTATTATCACAGACTCTTGTGTTCGTGGTGTTGTTAGTCGTGTTTGAAATTATGTTTATTGTTTACGTGGACGCACACAAAGAAACACACACAAATGGAATATGTTGGCACTGCTATTAGAGCTAGAATTAATATTGTGAAGAACTTACGCAAGTCTTTTACAGTTTTTATTGTTTACTTTTAATAATGCCAGTTGTATTGCTTATTATTTAGATTTTAGTTTGCAGATGTTATTATTATACTATTATTTTTTGGATATTTGACGAATTTCATTATTATTCATGATGATGATGATATACTAAATAAATAATGGTGGACTTGTTGCTACACCGATGCGATGTAAGCTGATGATTTTGTTGGGGCGAAATTTTTGACAGTGTATCAAGTATGGTGGATTTTCATCCAGAATTATTTAGGAAAGTCTTGGCTGCCAAGTAACCCGGAAGACCCATAACGCCTCCGCCGGGATGAGCCCCACTTCCGCACAAGTAAAAGTTAGCAATGGGGGTAGCTGGGAACCATGACGATTTTGAGGATGCTGGACGAAGCCAGAAGAGCTGGTCGAGCGACATGGAGCCATGGAATATGTTCTGGAAATTTTATAAAATGCCATGGTTACATACGTATGAAGCCACACAGGGTGTTTTAAGGGACTTACCCCTCCCGTCAACCCAAATGTCCGCTCAAGATCCCATGGAGTGAGCACATCTGTCCCGACTATTGATGCCTTAAATCCTGGTGCATACTCTTCAATAATATCAAACACTTTGTTCGCATACGCCTCTTTGAAATTGGGGTCGGACCAGGATCCATTTGACGGTGAAATCGGAGTGAATTGGGTGAATAGTAGACAGACGTGAGCACCGGCTGGTGCAATAGTTTTATCAACACTGGACGGAATGACCATCTCAATCATGGGTCTGTCTGATGGGACTGTTTGATAGGCAGCTAGAGCATATGATGAGTGTAACTGATCCATTGTTTCACTGTTGAGGTGAATTGTGCACTTATGAAGGTCTTGAACTGTCTCTCCATTGTTTTGCTTTGCTATAAAATTCGGAAGACGACTGACAGCAACTGAAAAAAAACTTCACTGTTATAGCTTCCGGAAGAGGCAAAAATTTTCGTAAATGTTATGATGTACCATTAATTTTAGTAACGGGCGAGGTATAGTCGAATTGGTCGATTGCTTTGATAAACTCAGATCCAAATATTTCCTCGCGTTCTTGGGGAGAGTGGTTTTGAAATAGTTTTTTAAACGTTACGTCGGGAGTTGCACCAGAAAAAATTGCGGATGCTTCGATCTCTTCGCCGGTTTTCAAGATTACAGATTTTGCCGACGGATGACCTGTGCTCCGGTCCACTTTGACCTCTTGAACTTCCTGTGATTGAAAGAACCGTACAAACCCATATTTTCCACAGCTTCGGCAATCACTAAATTTGTTTACCTTGTTTGTAAAAATGCTTGCGCCTAATTTAGCAGCACTTGACCCTATGGCTTGGCTAACTGCACCCATCCCACCTTCAGGATATGCCCAAGCACCCGCCTGCCCATCCACACCTCCCATGCAGTGATGGAGCAAAACGTACCTACAGTTAGCATAAAAATTTCAATTTGCAGTCAAACAAATGTTACATTCAATCAACTCACCCCGTCCCAGGTGTTCGTGGCCCGGCCATATTCCCAATGAGCGCATCAGTTGCCAATGTTGCTTTCAAAGGCTCCGACGTGAACCATTTATTCAAAATTTTCTCCGCAGAAGCAGTTAGCATTTCATGAAATCCTGATACATCTTTCCCGACAGCTAACGCAGCTCGTAGGATGGGCCCCAAAGACTTGATTTTCTCCAGAGAAAGTCCTCCATGTAAATTCGGCGGTCGGTTATCCAATAAAATATTGATTGCCTTCACATACTTTCCCATTTGTTCTTCGTACTCGCCATACTTTTCCGCATCTGTTTTAGAAAATTTGGAAATTTCTGCTACGCTTCTATCCAGCTCTCCAGATAAGAGTAAATATCTAGCTGGGAACTGGGACCACTTTGATTCGGAGATGGGAGTGAAGGAACTGTATGGCTCACGGAGATAGAATTTTAAGCCATTTTTCTGTACAAAATGTGGAAAAAAATTTTACAGAAGCTTTCAAATTAATTTACAAATGATTGGAGGTATCTTACTTTTAGTTTCAAATCTGAAATAATGAATGGCCGCAACAATGACAGGACGTAAGAGGCTCGGGAGAACTTGAAACCAGGGATGATCTCTTCTGTCACTGCAGCGCCACCAATTACGTGTCGTCTTTCCAGTACACAAACTGATTTCCCTGCCTTTTGTAAATATGCCGCAGCGACGAGTCCATTGTGTCCTGCCAAATTATTTAAAAATATTTTAATTTATTCACAATAGTTATGTATGTCTGAAGTTGTCGTATAATGTACCAGCTCCAATGATCACAACGTCATACGAAGATTTCAGTTCTTTCGGATCCTTGATCACATTTGTACTTGCAAGCCTGACGGAGTGCTGTTTATTCAGTGCCCGTAAAATAGACCATGACTTAAATGCCATTCTGATTATGTAGAAATAATTAATGTCTCTATATTACCATGGACTTGGTCTTGTATTTAGATTCCGAGCAGAAATACATAGTTCATGATAGCTCCAAATATAGTTATTAGATACAGCAGAGGAAAAACGCCGAGGTTTTCATACATTATAGAGGAGAACTGACCTTTATTAACCTCATGATTTCATGCGTTAATCCGTATTTACTCTAAATCACACTATCATCTACAATACATATAGCTTATCACCCATAGAAGATAGAGGCAAGTGAAGGCCTCGTGTTGAACGTAGTATGCATGACAAGACTTGCTTGATTCTGATTCTAATACTTAGTTATGTTGTTCCATTGGTTTTTATTTTGACATAAGCCACCTTACGACCTTACGAGAGAGGCAATTCACCGCTTGTGGGGTGCGTACTGTGGATTGATGTAACAATAATTGAAATGAAATGAGCCGAGAAGTTTTTATTATTATCATTCGAAATCTTTTCAACGCCTCTCCGCTACAGCCTTCAAGCCTTTCATTCAGCAAGGAGTACCGGTAAGAGAAAGTGTCTTGCATGATGAGAAAACCATTTCATCTTTGCGTCGTCGTGCTGGCATTGGCGGCCGCCTTCGATCAAGTGGTAAGGCCTAATCGTGATTGCAATCACTGCAATATTCGGTTTCTTCCATGACTGCAAATAAAGATTTATTTTGACGGTTATAGGATCAAGGAGTCGCTGAGCCGTTGCTCGGAAATTTACTTGGTGGTGTTCTGGGGGGCGGAGGTGGTTAACTTGGTGGCGTCCTCGGCGGAGGTGGTGGTCTAGTGGGGGGAGTAGTCCAGACGGTTGATAGCATCCTGTCCACAGTAGGATTAGGGGGAACGGTCGGAGGACTCCTGGGAGGGGTGCTTGGCGGTCGTCCTGCTACCCTAGCACCGCAACAACCAAAGAGACAGCCTCACACAAAGGTTTACTACATTCAAAACGATTATGAAATCGTTGAATCCAGTAGATCTGGAGGACGTAACAGCTATGATCGAAGTCTTGGCGGCGGTGATGAACGCGCCGGCGAGGGCAAACCCATCCGGCTTGTGGACATCTCCGAAATACCATCTGAGCGAATCATTATGGGCTTTGCTCGGGGAATGAACGTCAGCATCAAGAATCCTGATGGAACCATCTCACAAGTCCCTCACACAATTCCGGCACTTTTTGTTCTGAATGCAACCCATGCTGACGTAAGTCAGTTATCAGTTTAGAAGAGCACCCTGGAATAGGCTTTGATACGTTCAATGTCACTTCTTAGTTGTGGACCGTGAAGCATTAAAAATCGCTGCTAACTCTATAAATGTCTTCTAAACTTCGCCGCTCGTTTTGCTCACGTCATATGCTACGATAACATTTGAAATCATTCTCAGGAATTCCTGTAGAGAGTCACTTTGAAGGAGACGCCGCCATGTTGAACAAATACGGTCTCATTTGGCTTGCATTGGCCGTCTCCATATTCTCGCACAAAATCGTAAGTTAAGGTTTCTTATCATTCTCAACGTTGCCTTGGCCACTTGGCCCCATGATCATAACAACGTTTCAAACCATGTTAATTTCAATAGGAAGAATCACATCCTGACGTCTGCATTGGATTTTATGGGTGACCTACAATTGGCCTCCATAGAAAATGACCTTCATGATGCTGGAACCGGATCAGGAAGCCAAGATCCCCATAAGTCTGCCACCACAGTATCAAATTCGGAGCCCAAGTTCGTGGATGTGGGCAACATTGATCCAAACCAAATCGTCGTAGCTTGGGTTGCTGGTAAAAACGTTACGGTCATCAATTCGGATGGAAGCAAGTCAACAGTGCTGTCCACGATTCCAGTCATCTTCATACTCAACGAGCCCGCTTTTGGGAAAATACCCACGAAATGAAGCCGAGACCATAGCAGTTACACACAAAAATTTCAAAACTCTTCATCATTTGTACAATAAAGTCAAGCATTGTTATTCGTTTGTCCATAAATTTCTAATTTCATGTAAAAAACAAAGTCCGTCACATTCAGAGACTCCAGACATCCTTGATTGACGCGGGCCAGCTGCAGGTTCGAGTGGCCGAAATTTTATTTTCCGACGGGCTAGCTGACGGACTCGCAAAACCAAAATAGCGCTGCTCGATTTCGAATATTATAATACAAAAATGTAATCGAAGGTTCAGAATATTTGGATAGATTATTAACCCTCGACTGGTGTCCTGGAAAGACAAAAAAGGTTACGCCTGTTTCTATAGAGACGATTTCCGTTCACCGGTATCGGTGTCGGTCTTTGGGTAACCGCAGGTATAAGACAAAGGCTAACCACGATTGTAATATACTAATTGATGTCATAGGAACACTAATGGATAACCTTTAATTTTTTCCAGGTCAGCTCAGTTTACCTGAGAATCGATCCCATGGCATCAACATCTTCAAATGGGCAATTCGTACCGCAGTCGGTCCGCTTGCAAGATGAACTTCGTTCCACGAAAGAAGAGCTGGCTCAGACTGTTGATCAAATCAAAAAGCTTCAAGGTCGAAAGCATGAGCTCGAAGAGAAAATCTCAACAATTAAATGTGAATTGGACATGCTGGGCAAAAGCGGAGAGGGAGTTTCTCAATATGAATCCGACGGGTTTCCCTGGTCCACAAAAATGAAGACTACCCTCAACTCTGTCTTCAGCATTGAGGATTTCCGTTCCTACCAGAAAGCAGCAATTAATGCAACAATGAGTGGGATTGACTGCATATTGATCATGCCAACAGGAGGAGGAAAAAGTCTTTGCTTTCAACTACCAGCTTTATTATCATCTGGAGTAACTCTTGTAGTCTCACCTTTAATCTCTCTCATGGAAGATCAGTTGCAAGCCATGAATGAACTTGGGATCCCAACAGCCTTATTTAATTCAAATACTACAAAGGAACAAACGAAGTTCATGTTTGATTCCATGATCGACCCCAAGGCCAAACTGAAGTTGATTTATGTGACACCGGAAAAGTTGGCCAAAAGCAAGAGATTAATGTCCCAGCTGGAGAAAATGTATAGGCTGAATAGATTCTCAAGACTTGTCATTGATGAAGTTCATTGTTGCTCCCAGTGGGGTCACGATTTCAGGCCAGACTACAAATTTCTGGGGATTATGAAGACGCAGTATCCGAAAACTCCCATCATTGGACTTACAGCTACTGCCACACCAAACGTCATCATTGACGTTCAGAAGATTCTAAACATTGAAGGCTGTCTTGTATTTAAGGATTCATTCTTCAGACCTAATTTGAAATACGAAGTGATGGACATCGTTGGAGACAGTGGGAAGATTGAAGAAATTGCCAAGGTGATTCAAAACAGATTCGATGGACAGTCAGGGATAATTTATTGTTTGACTATCAAAGATTGCGAAGAGGTCACGGAGAAGTTAAGAGGACAGAAGATCCGAGCAGTTTGTTATCATGCTCAGCTGGAACCTGAGCAACGGACTCGAGCTCAACAAAAATGGTACAACAATGAAGTTCAAGTTGTCGTAGCAACGGTGGCCTTCGGGATGGGGATTAACAAATTGAATGTCCGTTTCGTCATCCATCATTCCCTTTCCAAATCTGTTGAAAATTACTATCAGGAGACTGGTCGAGCTGGAAGAGATGGCGAATTAGCTCATTGCCTTTTACTGTACAAGTTTGCCGATACATTTCGAGCTTCATCACTAATGTTTACGGAACGAAATGGAGTATCAAATGTGTACAACATGCTTCGCTACTCTCTGGACCGAAACAGTTGCAGGAAGGCCTTGCTGGCACAGCATTTCGGAGACCAATGGGAACTTACTGGATGTGGAGAAATGTGTGACAACTGTGAACGGAAGGGATCAGAAGAGTATCAGAATGAATTTGAGAAAATCAATGCCGGACCATTGCTGGATGATATTGATGCAATTTTGGATAATGCTGCCCGTCTGGACGAGAGGATGACCTCATTGAAATTGATGGACGCATGGTTGGGGAAAGGAAATAAGAAACTAAGGGTTGAATCTATCCCTACACCGAAATATAACAGACAGACTTGCGAAGCTGTTGTAGCATTGTTACTGATTGACGGATTTTTGAAGGAAGACTTCCACTTCACGCCGTATTCCACCATCAGCTACATCGTTGCCGGGGCAAAGGTTGTACTTCGGAGTAACGGGAAGATTGCTAAAGATATTTACTATCAAGTTCCCCTGGGTCTTGTAAATCCTTTGAAAGCCAAGAAGAAAAGTAGTAGTCAGAGCACATCAAAATCCTCCAGTTCTTCAGATTCTCATAAAGAAAAGTCCAGTAGTTCCTTGAAAGACAGTTCCCACCAGTCTTCCTCATCATCATCATCAACCAAAAAACATTCAAATAGCAGCAGCAGTAAGGACAAATCTAAAGAATCCAGAAAACGTGAAGATTCTCATGGCAGTTCGAAAAATTCGAAGACACAAAAATCCAGCGACAGCAAGAATGAAGGGGAACCAGCGTCCAAAAAATCCAAGTCTGAATTTACATTCAAAAAGCATACAAGCTCCAGGTCAAGTACAAGTACCGGCAGTCAAGAATCTATTGTTGATATCGTAGAGATCGACTAGAATATTCCCTTGAATCTAGTGTCTTCAAAATGAATTGATTTTAGATATTTGGACAATTAAATGTTTTTTATAATTTTTAAATAAAAATACGGCCGATGTTTGTTTGGTCGGGACACGCACGCGAGATCCTTGAGTTTGAATTTCATTCGGCGCTGAAAGAAACACATTTTCGGCTCATCTCCCAAAACTGACTTTAAAATTGTCCATTTGGAATTTAGTAATTGTGGCAGTTGAGTTTTGAGTATTTCAAAGGATATTATTAGAGGCAGAGCTACCATGGAGGACGACGATGACATCCCACAGCTTGTTCAGATAGAAGGTCAACCAGGAAATGGACTCATGGAGCATGATTCAATTCCGGCGATTTCAACAACTAAAAAAGTCCCTGTAACTGTCTTGACAGGATATTTAGGAGCTGGGAAAACGACTTTATTAAATTATATTTTGCATGAACAAACGGAGAAGAAGATTGCTGTGATTTTAAATGAGTTTTCAAATGGTGAGTTTGAATATCAAATAGACATATACATGTACACAATAGGCATCAACTTTTCCTGAATTGCAATTGGAACGTTCATATTTTATTTTTTTCAGACACTGCCATGGAAAAAAGTCTGGCTGTAGGTCAAGAAGGTCAACTGTATGAAGAATGGCTGGAATTACGCAATGGATGCCTTTGTTGTTCAGTCAAGTAAGTAACGTTTCTGGGTAGTGCATATCTCCTGGATCGTAACTTTATAATTCACGAATGAAGCGTACATTTTGTGCCGAATTAGGGATAATGGCGTCAAAGCAATCGAAAACCTAATGGAGAAGAAGGGAAAGTTTGATTACATCCTCGTCGAAACGACAGGACTAGCTGACCCTGGTAAGTATTTGCACTTTATGCGCTGAGGCAGCCATAATTAATGCTTCAGATTCACCCAGAGAATATTTTATGATCATTTGCAGGCCCAATAGCATCAATATTTTGGCTGGATGAAGACCTAGGAAGTGACATTTATCTGGATGGAATAGTGACAGTCATTGATGCCAAATATGGGATGGAGGTATTAGAAGCATAGTGCCACTTGTCTTAATCTGTCATGGCCACGTGTGGAGATTTGTGTTTTTCTTTTTGGTTCATGCTTGCAGAAGTTACAGGAGCAACCCCCAGAAGGTTTTTTCAGTGCGGCTGTGAGGTAGTGGCAGTTGAACTTAAACGGTCGTTAAACATTAAAATTTGTTGACAAAGCAAATGATGTCGTTTGTTGTGGTTGCAGACAGGTAGCCTTGGCAGATCTGATCATTCTAAATAAAACGGACCTGGTGGACCAAACACTGTTGGCCAAAGTGACCGGAACTATTGAGCAGATTAATAGGAGTGCTGAGATTTATAAAACACAGTTTTGCAAGTATAGTTCAACACAAATAACCTGCTTTGAGTTTGTATGCCGGCTGCTGTAAAACAGCAATAATGTGCTTTGACTTGTAGGATTCCTCTGGATAAAATTCTTGACCTGAGGGCATACGATGGAATCAAATCTGAAAGGTACGCTGTTGCTGCCATGTAGACCTAATTTGTACAATAATGGCAGAATACATCATGGGTCTCTTTATTTTGTAGGCTTTCAAAAATTAGCGACGAAACTGCCACGTTGAATACCCACTTCAAGTCAAGTCATTTAGACCAAAGTGTGGGCACTGTAACTCTTCAGCTTCCAACACCAATGAGTCGCTCGGTGCTAGAAGATTTTTTGGGACAAATACTATGGGAAAATAATGGTAAAGACTCGCCTGAAATATGGAGGGTCAAGGTAACGTTTAACATCCGAAGCTCATAACGTACAGCTGTTACCAAGGCAACTATATAACATAAGTACACATTTGCATACATTGCAGGGTCTCGTCTTTGATGATGTTAACAGTACTGAAGAAGGTTTCCCAACAGATACAGCTTTAATGGTTCAAGGTGTCAATGATACTTATGACTTGAATCGAGTCACTTTATCAAAATCCGAGATGGGTGAAGATGCAAATAGAAGAGAGAGCCGCCTCATTTTAATAGGTCAAAACATTTTCATTCTTCTTTGCCGAAAATACATTTTTATGATTCTTTAATTCCCATCATCTGCATTGTGTTACGTCATGTGTTTACCGTTTTGCAGGCCGTAATTTGGATATAGAACGACTGCAGTCCACATTAAACGCCATTTTGCCTATACAAGCTTAGGCGTAATGTAAAAGCTCGGATGGAATTCTATTGACTCTATTGGATATTACATAACAATTTTTGATCACCAGAATAAAATATTTCGCTCGGATGTTACCTCCTGGGTTGTTATGCATTCTTGTAAAAGCAAATGCAACTTTCTGATTAATTTTAAAGCATTTGTTTGCATTTTAATCTCAAACGTTTGGTCGGCATGTTTGGGGCACGAATTCCTTTGTTTGGCGACTCGGCCACTCGCTGTCCCGCAGGCAGTCCACAGTCGGGATACACGGTTAACGCGCTTCACATGTGCACAGTCGTACAGTGTTTGTGTTTAGTGTTATGCAAAGTTCGGCAGAAAAAATTCGTTAGTAATGACATGTTTCTAAATTTCTGTCCTGCTGGAAATTTTCAGTAATTTGTGTAGTTTCTTGAGTACATTTCTAATATTTTGCATAATTTTTTGGTGGAAGATCAAATGGAAAGCGCTTTCGATAGTGAAAGGAGCGGATCACCTGTGGCTGAATTAGCAGATGCAATGTAAGGCATTCAATTGTTGAATATTTGATTGAAATCTAGTTTTGTCCACGATTTTTTTTGCATTTTATTGGCTTCATTATAAGGGTCTTTAATGAATATTCAATTGTTCTGGATCATATTCTGATCTCTGGTGTTTCTCATTTGCAGGGATGCTCACCATCTTATGGAAGAGCCACAGCCACAAATGGAATCACCGGCAGCGGCCATGAGACCTATCGAAATTTCAGTACGAGGAGATTTGATAGAACTTCTTCAGTGTTTTTTCTGTTCTAAAATGCTTCAGAGACCTATTTCAGTTTGTGAAAATGGTCACAGTTGCTGCGGCGACTGTAAGTTAAGGTTGCGGATATGTGGATTTTGTAAAGGGAACTTTGTGGCTAGTCGGAACTTTCTGGTGGAGAATTTACTGGAGAGATTTTCCGTCCGATGTGCGCACTATGAAGCTGGCTGTGAAGAATTTGTGAAGATTTGTGATTTTTTGGATCATTTGAACCAATGTGAGCATAATCCGAATCCTCCAGCACCAGAAGAAGGATTGTAGGTTTTTCTTGGCATTGATCGTAAATTGAATTTTCACTATTTCATGAAACCTCATGGCTGTTAAATTTTTTGGTTATGTTAGGTTGGTGGATAGGAATGACGAAACCTCGATAGAGTTAGACCAGTTTTTTCGGAGTCAAGGCGAGCCATTTGACGTTGCTGACAGTGACTTCTGGCGTCAAGAATTTGCTCCTGAGAGCAACGATTGGAATAGCAACGGTCATCATGATAATCGAGTGGATGTTCGAATTAGTCTCACGGTCGACAGGGTTGGCAATAATGATCCTGTGCAAATTGATCGGAGCACTTTGCCAGCATCCATTTCTGCTGGTCGCGAAGACATTGACTTACGGGGTGATAATTTGATCCCAGTCCCGTCCTCGAGGTATAAATTTCTTTAAATGTATGTATTCTCACTCAGTGTTTTGGTCATTTTCAATAGCCAGTTTTCAAAAATTTTGCAGGCGAACTGAGAATGAAGGCTTGGGTTGGTATCGCCCTGGAGCTGCTGCTGAAGGTATTTGACTTCAGTTTCTTTCTTGAAGTGATTCGTATAAATCTTTCTCCTTTAAAATCAATCGATCATCTTATTGTTGACACAGATGCAGGGAGGTTTCGACACGCTGCGGGTGATGAAAGTACCAGACCGCCCTACAACTTGCGACGGCGCGAAAGGTCATCGGACTTCCCTTGGCTCACTGTCCCTGACACTGACAGAATGACTTTGAGGCAGCCAGCTAATATAAATCAGCGGGGACCCGGTCCAGCTTTTCGGCTTTCACCGTCCAGACGTCATCGTATGGACCGGATTCGAAGCACTTCGTCAACCCTTACAGGACCTTCATCATCAGCTTCTCAACCAGGACCTTTCTTAGAACCATCACCATCTTATGCAACTTCCACACGGAGCAGTAATGGTCGACATATTGGAGCCCAACAACGAGGGCGAACTGCAACTCGGTATATGCCCTTTGTGTCAAGCGTGCGTGCCCCGTTCGGGGCATCCGCGCATGGACATGAGCAATTTCCAGGTCATCCATATGAGACTCAGCTTTCAGAAGTTGCACAAACGGTTTGGTTGAGGCCAGCTATGATGCAACCGCGGGGAAGGCATTCTATTGCTGGAGGTCCTTCGGATGCATTCTTCCATCCTGTGCAGTCTGAGATACCTGTTGTTTTCCTAGAGCCAGCTCTCGGACACAACAATGGTTTTCGCATTTGATTGGTTCTCATTCGTTTTTCTATTTTATTTTTGCAGCAGTTCATTTTGCTCCCGTTACCGTTAGAATCATTGTTTTTAAGCAGACTTTCCTGCCTTTTGTAATACTTTTCTATGCTTAAATCTGTCACCGTGAGCAATTCGCACTGGCATGCAGATCATGTATTTACCAGTTTGAGGTGTTTCATTCAGTATTCCACGAAGGAATACGTCTTCTTTCTGTTATAACGACAATTCCAGTTATAATTATAGCTTTTTAATGTTTACTATTTAAGCCTTCAGTCATAACTCTCTAGTGCTTTCATTTATATATATGGTGTTTATAATGATGACGATTCTAATTAGAACAAAGGCTCAAATTTTCAGTTTAAACCAGCATTGACGTAATGTTTGGCTAGCTGTTAGATATTATTGTGTAGGGGTTCCTTGAGTAAAGATGATTATGATAATTAGACTAATTTCCACATTTATTTTGCAAATAACATAATCATTGAAGCCGCCTGTTTTCTTGACACTATCTTCTCGTTTTAAAGATGACATCTTCAAGGTCAGATTCTCTGAATTACCCACAATTTAAACCTGTTACTAATTATAATTACTTAACGTTTAACACATGACGCCATAGGCCTTGCCCTGCCGACTATAAATAAGGCTGTCTCTTCACTCCTACGGTATGAACAACTTTTGTATAGCTCTGAACAAAGAAGTCTCGTGAAACAACGTTCCAACATGAATTGCAAACTCGTTTCCGTTTTATCTGTGATTGTTCTGTTGTCCATGTGCTTTCTATTGGTGAAAGCCGACGACGCTGAAGCCAAAGCCTTAGCTGATGAAATCTCAAGTAATCAGGCTTCCTCGGATAAACTAGTCATCTCAATCAACAAATTTCTGGCAAATAAGCAAAATGTGACGGATGACGCTATTGGAAAGTCATTGAAGGATGCCGCTGGTGAACTTTGGAATAGTGGGGACAACCTTTCTTTGAGTTTGATCAAATTGGCCGACTTTTTGGGTGTGCAACCGCCACCACCTGAAGATCATGATGGATCTGCCTAAGTTCGGTAATTATCATAAGCTTAAAACCTCAACATTTATTATTGCTGGAGTCTGAAGTGGTGTAAACTATTGCAAAATTTTTGTTCCTTCCAGGTCAAACACCATGTTATGCAAGCGTCGTGTTGAAGTCTTCCCGGTTGCTTTCCATCAGTGAACTTTGCTAATCATCATCATTCTTTTTTCATAATGCTTTCTTATTGATATCTGTGACTGGTTTTGACTCTGACGCCGTCTATTAAAGTTTGTTTTAACTGCTAATAAATGGAAATGGTATTTGATAAGCTTCATTAAGGCATTCAATAATTATTCTATATGTAAATATGTAAATGTAACGCACTGAAGAACACCTTGGAAGAGCGCCATCATTTGAGGTTGCTCTGATCGTAGACCCAAAAGGAATCCTTAAATAACCCACCAGTCGCACAAGTTGCACAAGTCGCACAAGTAAACAAGCAAAAACCGCCGATTTTTGAAAATGAACTTTCACAAGCATGAGTTTATTCAGCGTGTGCGAACTTGTGCGGAATAGCAAAAAGTGTTAAGAATCAGCAAGATTCTTTGAATTAATTAGAAATTAATGATTCATCTGTAGTTTTGAAGCATCGTAATTTCCTAGCGTTTAAATCACATGTGGACGTACAGAATAATACGGACGTTATTCTACCCAGCTGTGTCATGTGCCCACCGATGATGATAATGTGTGTTGCTT
>JAQFYD010000202.1:0-24701 GCA_034694225.1 Bourletiella hortensis | reverse complement strand
AGTAAGCTCTCTTACACATGCTTTACCGGTGAAACCACATGGAAAGCTACTTTATGAAATTCTATAGACCACTTTCTATCTCCGTCCTGTCGAATGGCAACTGCTTTCACCATAAAAGTATCTTCTCGGATTTTTTTCTCGGAATGCTGTACTAACGGAAAGAAAAGATAGAAATATGCTCTTCCAGATCACCGCTGCTGGGAACAACGGGGGACATCCCTTCATACTGTAACTGTAACGCATCCGCGCATTACGTTTGTAGCTATGCATAGACAGACAGACTGACTGAATTGCATGAACCAGCATCGGAACACATATTCAATTTAAAGCTAAAAGACGATTGTTATGTTGGATTCAAGTTTATGTGACACTTGTGACAGCTTCAATTCCTCGAGCTTGTCTATTACAGCTGAGCCAGGAATATAGAATGGAAAGTAACCTGTATGTTTTGCAAAATCAGCAGCAGAAGCAATAGAAGTAGCAACATTCCTTTACTCTCCTTATAGTTGCGTCACGTTGGAGCTACATATAAAACATGTCTTTTGTAAAACTAGTTGCTTCCTTCCACAGCGATTATGTGAGCCTTTTAGTATTGCGGATGTCTGCAAAAACATAACCTTTAAGGGATGAGGACATGGCGGCGAGCGGACGTGATGATAGTGATGATGCCAAGGAAGTTCCTTTCCTGACGTAAAAAATCTATGCTTCTGCGGAATTTTAATAGGCGCAGGGATTGGAGGTGAAAGCGTGAAAGAAAGAAAGGGAGACATACTGACTATAAGGCTTTCACACAGGTTGTTGAACAAAAAAGGAAAATACTCAAACTTCAGGCCATCAGTTTACATTACAATTGCTGCTGCAGAAAGCGATTCCCATATGTTCTCACAGTAATTTATTCATTGCTTCTTGAAAAATGGAAAACAAAAAAATCAAATGCGGTGGTGTACTTATGGATCACACTGAAATGATCTTAAGTGTATACATCATATCATAAGAATAGCATTAAGTAGGCAGTTATTTTGGCAATGACCTCATGACATTACATATTATTACAAGGGAGATTCATATTAGTTATAATTTTTTCTTATCAAGGGCGGCATTCAGCACAATTACAATAGTTATAGCAGCCGTAGCTTGAACTCGGTGGTTACGATGGTGGAAATTGAATAACATACATTTGAAAATCGGAAAACTATTTAACTCACTTATAATGTCATCCAAAGTCTTGAAAGCAGCTCCCAAGTTTTTTATACTTTAATTTTCGTCTTCTTACTTATCTGATTCTAACCTGGGAGAGCAGTTTATACTGTTCAGTAGTTTTTTTGAGAGTCATCAAGTTACGTAATATATTGTATAGTTACAAGTTACACCGACCGACTAACATCTCAAACATAATTATTATAGGTACCTATCAGCCTCATATCATCAGAAAAGTTTGTAACATACTTCCAATTGGATTTTTGCGTGTAGAGTATAGCCGGTGCAATATTATAATTTTTTAACCTTCGCAGCAAATTTATCACGGTATCCAGAGCGTGTGTTTAAAGCAGTTTTTCACTCTTCCACTAGTCTACATTACATGAAAGTGCCAGAAAATGATAAAAATTATTATAGCATCTGACTATAGCAGCACTATCGTTATCATCAGTTCCATAAGTATAATTGATGAACCGTATAGGAAGAGATTTTTGACGGTTTGTCGTAATAATAGCAGCATTTTCCCTATCGTAGTTGCGCAAGATCATTCCGTCAATATACTCATTAAATTTTAATGTACAATTCCCGTATTGATTAACTATGATACTATGTTCATATGTACCGTCATACATATCTTTGGCTTCGGCATCTCAGTTTTGGATCAATTTGAATTATTTTTCTCTCTGTCTGTATTATTATATATAATGTATAGATATCTATAGAGTTACAGTAATAATAATGATATCAGAGTTTCTGATTAATTCGCTCCACTTCTCCAGTACATAGTGTTTCCGACAGAAAAAATTCCATGCACGCTCACAAAATAATAAATTGCAGACTTATCATTATTTTTTTTCTTCTCAGAAACAAAGGATAAAATACAGAATGACGCCATAGAAGCTAAAGGAACTATTCTGGAATTTTGTAAAAATTTGTTCATTGTAAATTATTAAACTATGTACCCATATTCTTTTTAGGATTTTTTTCCGCTTTTTCCATTTATTTTCCTTTCCACACGTAGTACACATATAGATGAATATAAAAAAGTAAAAAATAAAATTAAAATACGAGTTCTCGTATAAGTAACCTAACCCAAGTATATTTCGGATGAATTCAGCAGCTGTGCACTCTAACGTACATAAAGATAATCAATCAATCTTCCATCCTATATAATAATATCGACTCCCATAAATAATTATAAAAAAAGTTCTATTCCATAGAACGTCAAAAGCTTCATAGCTGTATCATTTCCGCACCAAAGATCTTACTGTTGCTATGTTAGTTCTATGGGGACTTGCTAATAATTGTCAATAGTTGCCGTTTTTAGTAATAAATAATAAAGTCTTAAGTAAATGAATTTTGCCAGCAGCATCCTTGGCAATCTGTGGTTAAATATTTTCAATAATTGTTCCAATAATAATAATGTAAGTCAGTATTAATGGTGGGATTTACAGGTGGAAATCTTAAAGGACACAAAAGCTAGCCATGCCTAATAGCTAGCTACAAAATGCTATAAAAATTCCTAATTATCTTAGATTGTACCGTAATTTGTGAATCCAGGAACTGAGAATTATGGTAGTAATTTCCGAGATATGAAACTACAGGTTCCAAAAGTGATGCGCAAAATTCATTCGAAATTATACGGTAATAATAATTATAATAATTTCATTAGGAAATCACATTTCATTTTCTGCAGACTATTCACTTACTTCACGTGAAGTTTACCGTTTGTGGTACCACCCGTACATTGTTAATCTAAATTCACCCATACAGGCCCACCTTCTGCGGGATTTCATACATTGACTGTTCAAACCAAAGACTCATATAATAACAGTAAAATAATTATATAAAATTTAAAATACACTTTTCATTATTTTATGCCCTTAACAGATTTTTTCTTTGAACTGTTTAGATGAATTAAAATGTAACGCACAGTACTATGCTAAGATTTTCTATCATACTTATCTCCGCTACTTCTGATTTTTTTATGATTCTTTCATGTACAGAAAATCTCTCATCATGACATAACTCATAATAAATGCTGGATGAAATAATAAAAACCACACTAATAAGTATGTGAAACATCTACATGCAGCAAATATTAGAGATGAATTCAAATAAACATTACATTAACGCTTCACTTTGAACTGAGAGTAGCATAACAACGGACATCGACTTTTTTAAATCAAGTACCATCCGTAGCATGACTTATGCAGCAACAAAAACTAAAAAGTAGGGTTTGAAAAAACTTAAAGTAATATTTACAATGTATAATTACACAACAGCAGCATCACTCACAAAAATTACAACATGAATGTGTGCATGTAATATTTTAAGTATGGGAACTAAGTATTTATGATCTATAGATATTTATACTTATACGCAGATAATTTTTATATAAATATACTGATCATCATCATTGCAGTTTTCTCTACACCAGAATAGCACCATGTCTGCGGGGTTTTCACCCACTAACTCTCCTCCGTCTTACTTTCCTTACCATACTCCGTCATTGCACGAATATTTTCTTAGGTTTTCTTCACAGCCCAGTTATCAACAGTGAAAACACTGAAGGTGAATTACTTTTTTTGTTTCTCGTAACAATTTTGGTTAGTACATACATAAACAATTTGGAACGCACCGAGACACTACATCTGACATTGTGACGGTGTATGTATGAAGAGTTTTTCAACACGGAATGAAGATCCTCTCGGACTACATCTGGCTTAAACATAGTGTCAACATTAATAATCAGGATAATATTGAACATCGAAATTCATGACCACAACGAAAACATCAGATCCTAGTCCTTTTCTCTGCTCCCATAGTTGTAGCTCTCCACAGTTTGTCAGCCCGATTCAGCTTTCACCGCTGACGCTCTGTTTTCTTTGTTACTACTGAAACTCTTCATCCGAGCTGAGAAGCATTGCTTTCTCACTAAAGTTAGATCCCTGTGGCATACTCGGATTGACTGGACCACCCTGAGCTGGAGGAGCAGTTGAAGATCCTCCATTATGGCCGGATTTCCCATTACCGGATCCGTTACCTGCAGATTTGGACTTTGACGAGCTCTTGCTACTTTTTCCGTTCTTTTTCTTTTCAGGAGCGGATCCTGTTCCAGTGCTGACTATGCCAACTGCTGAACCCGTTTGTGTTGTGTTTCCTGAGGTAGGAGTGTTTATTCCTGCTTCACCGGGTCCGACAGATGAGGACGGTCCTCCATGCTGACCTCTAAATTCTCCGCTACCTGAGGACCCCATCTTACTATTAGATGATGATTTGTGATGACCTCCTCCATCACGTTCAAATCCATCGTCTCGAGGACTGCGAGCTGAATCTCCGGCTGAAAGTGTACACAGTTGGCGTCAAGAGCATGTTTACCATGATGCAACAAATAGTTGAACAACCTCTTTGTCGCCACAGAATCTCACCCCACGGCAAAAAATTGGGAAGCAAAACGTAAATTACAAAGAAGAGCATTTTACCGCCACCAATTACAATACCAGACCATGAAGTTCGAAAAAGGATTTATAGAAAATAATCTGACACCGTTTACACCGATTTTTTTAGCAGCATGCATGGTATTCTAAACCAGAAAGAGAAGAATCACACGAGAAAAGGTGAAGAATGCTCTACAACTGTACAGCCATGCAATTATTTATTCACAAATTGTTAAACTCACACCGAGATCTGTGGCTTTAGTGCCTTACATAGCTAATCGCAATGATAAAGTTTCATCAAAAATTCATAAAATAAAATGGACATAAGTAATATTACAAAATAAATGCATTCAAAAAAACTTCAACATTACTTTCCAAGACCTCGAATTCCGCCGGTCAATAATGATTGTTTTCATTTAAAATATTCATGCTTGACATCTAAGGAATTTACAAGTGTGCGAAACTATGATTCACCGACTAAGTACAACATCTACGTCCATAACCACACCAAAGAAGCCAAAGATGCTGCATACGTTGCTACAAGATCTGAAAGTCGGTCTTACCGGAGGAGTACTGAGTGTACTGCTGATACTGTGGGTGGAAATTGTGAATGGCATCTGTCATTATATCTCGTGGATTCATTGTTTCCTGTACGAAAATATATTAGGCATGTTATTGAGACTGCGTAATGCAAAATAAGACAAATTATCGTTCTTCACAAAAAGCATAATAGAATACAAAGGAAGAATAGTTTTCTCGTTTCCTCGGCCTACAGCTTCACTTCTGAAAAGAGTTATATGACAAGAGAAAAATTGGTTATGACAGGATAGAGTCAGCACTCAGCACACGAAGAAAGTCATTAAGGTCTCAAAGTTTTCTCATCTTAACTTGTTCATCCAACTGAACTTTTTTCCAGCTACTTTTTCCACTTATTTTTTATACGACGCCATTCTGGAACATTTGAAGGAAGCTAAATGCAAAACGGGTCCTTACCTTTAAACTGCTCGAAATACTTTGCATTGTGACAGAACGTCCTGGTGCATCTCCGGTACAGTTGCCAGAATATACCTGTGAGAGAAAATCCAATTTTATGAATACCAGTGCTTACAGAGAGGTACTTCAGAATGCCCTCCTCACAACTTATGTACTCTGTAATATTATTCCGCTTCTTTGGCCTCACTAGTTTTCTCAATCGTCAAAAAATTAACCATGAACATCAACGATGGACAACACATCCTTTTCCAATATTTTTATGGTAAGCGCTTAGCCAAAAGGCTGCAGCATTATCATACCACATAAATACCTCATACAAACCCTACCTAGAACCAGGATGCTTGTGCAAGTAAAGTAAGGAAAATTTTTGTGAATGTCCTTCTATTTACACTGGTGAGTCTTGTACCAGGCTTTTCCTACTGTACACTAAAACCACTGCGCCAGATATTTCCTACGAATGTCCTGTAACGGAATTTCTTGACGGGCACAAAACACAGAGCTTATAAAAGATTTTGCAATTAATTTCCATATCTTACATGAACTGGGAACGCGTATTTCAGAGCTATAGCAGCGAAGAACATTTCAATGCAGATGAAGAAATTTTGGTATCCTGCGGCGATAGTTCCGGTGGGGAGAGGTAGATCATTGACAACCAGTGGTCCTATGATCTGTGCTTTTTCCAGGATAGCGAGCAGTACTCCTGAATATAATCAAATTCAGTGATTGGAGCTCATTTATAACATATTTATAATCAACGTATGCAGAAAATATCTGTGGGGAATGAAAATTACCTTGCCAAAAGGAGAGGAAAATGACAGCCTTGATCGTAGAGAACTTCAGAACGGGCTCAAACGGGGTAAGCAGCTCTTTTGTGGCAAAATAGAACAGGAACAATCCATAAAGCGCCAGACTTACTGAGACGTTGTAAATCATGGTGATATAGAGGTAACCACCCTTCGGACTGCAAATATACACGAAAATAATAACTCTTTTAGTGCGTTATTACATGATTTCTTTCGAAGATGAAAATCGCCTAAAGCAAGCACACTATGATGCTCAAGACCCCTTCATATTATCATATTGCTTCAATACTTCAATAACAGCAGCTTAGAACACCCCAGGGTTTTGGTCTTTAGTCCTGAACGCATCATTTGCAGACGCGTACGGTTCGATTCAATTATTTCGTTCATCTTTTGAGGAACTTAGTACGATTCATCCAGCAGAACCCATCAACTCAAGGATGGCGAATTTGCGAAGCAACACAAAAGTAATCATGTGCTTTGTACGCCCGAGCTTACGGGCATAGAATAAATGATAAATAAAACCGTACCTCCAATCTCCATCCCTGAAATGGCCCATTGATTGCAGAATAATGGTCATAAAAGCCATTACAGGCTTGACAAGACAGAACTGCAGAGTAGCCTGCTTACAGAATCGGAGGAAACCGATAGTATACGTCCGGCCAGACAAACAACAGGTGCAGTAAAGGAAGCTGGATCTGAAAGAATACAGGAAATAAACCTTATACCTGATCTTGAAATACATCATTCTCGGCTTCTGTTTCCTTCCGACTCTTAGTAATGTCATCTTACTCGATTTGCTTCCCACGAATATCCGACATAATCGCACCTTCCCCGCCCAGGTACTCATAGCAAAGCGAGAGGAAATTGTAGATGACGAAAGCCTCATAACAGTCCCTAACTGTGTCCAAATAGATGTAGAAACTTTCACTATTGAAGAAGAGGAGGCTTAGCCAGGAATCGAAAGCGTAAATGGGAACAATGAAGAGAATGCGAACTATCCATCGTTGCTCCGCCGGGTGGGTATACCACCGTAGATGTTGATATATTTGATGGCATGTGATAAACAGCGCTGCCCACACAAATGCTCCAGCCACACCTTGTACAAGCGTCGAGTGCAGGAACAGTTGCGTATCCCCGCTCATTGCGGATGCGGGATGTACAGTGGGATCTAATGGAAAAGGAGAAGAGCAAAGTAAATTATTTCCCTCCCGAGAATAGCAATATACGCTTCCTACATCAATTCCCTAATTGGGTACCATCACGAAAGCATGCAAATGCAATAATTACAGACTGACTATACTCAGCTGCTGCTATAAAAACAATAAATAACTTACTCGGTTGAGTCACTTCGCTAGATGATGGATTAATAGTTGTGGACTGGTTAATATTCATCTGTACCAAGCTCTGAGCCATTTTCTCAAAATATTAGCTCGTTTCTGTATATATCGAAATTAATTTCTTGCTCTTAATAATTGCGAGTTTAAAGAATCAGACGGTCATTGAAGCTTAAACTTAAATATAGACTTAATCGTTGCGTCGTCCGCCGAAAATATAAAATTCTTCATCCAAAATAACTGCGGGGTCGAAATTAATACCTAATAGTTACCAAACTGTACTGGATTACTCTTTTTAAACTAAACACGAGCAGCAGAGATTTTCCACAAATTAAAATCGAATGACGACCATGGAGTAAAATCACATCAGATGTATAAGTTCGATCATGATCGTTTCATCATTTGTTCTCAGCTGCACTGCCAGTTGGTGGCCACACCAGGATTAATGATTTCCAAGCTTGCCAACAATAATGACTTTAATAGAAGCACAAGCCAAAAGGGACGACACACGGCTGATCAGATGAATCAGCAGGCCTTCTTCTTCTATGTGACGAATGGCATGCTAATAAAACAGAACAGATTATTATTTCTCATTAACTGACCGTATTAATAGAAAGAACATCATATCCTATAAATCCAATATTCGTCATGCACTCCAGCTCATCTGTCCTACACACAACCGTACACCTGACAAAAACTATCATACCTTCATACCCTTGTGATTTGTATTTACTTGCCGCTGCTTGTTACTCCTATCTAATCGCACGAATAATCACCTTCACGTATAATACCATGGACCCTTATCTTCGGAAGTGATGGACCTTCTCCATGTTCTAATCACTTTAATCTCAAGGACAATACCTAAACTTTAATTCAACAACATTCTATGAAACATTGCAGCAGCTCGTATCGTCAATCCTATAGTTGATCCTTATTTTCAAAACCCCCATCACCTATACGTCTGCCGTTCCAGGGAACTCCCTCATCGTAAGGATTCTTACAGAGAGCTAAATGATCATTTACAAGAGCCCTTTAAGTAGAAACTGATAGCGTTGCTTCTGCTACTAGTCATCTAATGAGCATGAAAGTTCCATTAGCACCAGGAGAAAAACACAACAGATTCCCGTTAAGTCAAGCTCCCTATGAAACATGTCCCTCCTATCCTCATATGTATCCATCTGCCAAACTCCTCTATTACTATAGATACGTCAACACACATTCCACACAATAAAATTACACTCTGCATACCTCCCCTATTCAATACAAAACTAATTATCGAAAAGGGAAACCAAAACTGCTATTCCTGTACACCAGATGCACAACGAAATGTCAACAAAATTATTACTACAACTTTCCCTCCCATCACAAAGGTTCATAAGGAAGTTATAGACAGACATTCCAGATTTCTACTGATAATATTCTTGATGCACAACTGTACCAATTTACCTCTCATCGAGTGAAACTATAAACTCCAATTATTGCCACCATCTACAAAAATTCAGTAACGAAACTGAAGAAGTCTATCAGACTAGTAGTGATGTTGCGCTACAAAAACAAATAGCATCAATGTTTTTCACCCTCGCCTGTTGTAAACACATTTTTGAGTCTACAAATGTACATAACATACACAATTATTATGACTCAACTACAAATCTTCTTTCGGTTTACATAAAATCATACACAATTAAGAAAGTTCCATGGAATGAAAGCCACAGAAAAATAATCCTGACAGGCACCTTCTTTTAGCAACAGCAATTACAGCAACATCCTTAACGAATTCGATCATTCTTCTATCTAACCGTTCCACTTGACTTGATAAATCATCCACGGCTTAAACTCCTGCTTGCTGGCCAGACCAAAGATTATGATCAGCCTGCCAAATGATGACGGAAGATGATGATGACGATGATGAGACGAGACTACCGACAAAAACCAGTTACGTAATTACACTTACTTTAACAGTAAGTATAGTAACAAGTTGTATTCACTCCCAAGAAAAACTTTCAAGTGAACGGCACTTCTCTAAGATATTCTCACGCCTTATTACGACCACGTCTATATTTCCATATTACATTCACCTCTACTAATTCTTCAAATTTACCATAACATACATGCCGATTGACCGCCAACTAGTCTATCAGCTGTCTGTCAGCAAACTATTAAATTGGAATACATCAAAACTAATGTAGCCCACGTTCTTTCTATTTCCATAATCACATCTTTCCTTACAATTTTAATATCTTCAAATATACTTCACTCAAAGTGATTGCAACCACTTGAACACAATATTTCTAAAACCTTTCTACAACAATTCCCTTAGCTTCTCAGTCTCTATTCACACAGATGGAAAATAAGAGCAACCAACGTAAAAAAATTGGAACACCCAGCATCCACCACATCTGTTAATCTGTTTCCACGCACCTGTTCTATAATTCACTCATCACAGCGATGAACATGAAATCTTGAAGAATTCATCAAGATTCCTTATAGCAAGAAACACAATAATAAACTAACGACACCAGAACGACAAGGACAAGGAACTGATTGTAAACAATGGCCAATGTTATTATTATGCCTGACGTGTATAGTAGGGAATGAAAATTGTCTGGAAACTTTTCGATTTTCCAATTTACTCACCTCACAAATTTTTCACCTAATCGACAATGTTTTGATGGATGAAAAGATAAGATTTGGAGCAAATCAGCACATCAACCTTTTCCACAGTCATATTATTAGCAAAAAAGATGATGATGAATTCTAAAGGACACACAACACAACTGCTGGTTGATGATGATATGAGAGGAGACAGCAGAGAGAGGAGAACAGCAGGCGGAAGATGAGGGAAAGAGATCTTTGGGCACATATGGACAGTTATCACTGCAAGGACTCCACACTGCGGCGCTGCTGCTCCCTCGATTCCTTTTCCTCCATAAGAAAAATTCAAAAATATCATCAACTGCTTCATATTCATTCCATGTCCGTGTCCTGCTTTTATTCCCCTTTCAATTTTAAACTCCGTATTTGCAGAAATTAAGCCATTTTTATTCTTTACTTTAGCTGCGAAAAATTAAGGCCAAGGGTAAACTCTCAAGAATTGCGTCGTGTCAATCCAACTACACCAACGTCATTTTCAATTCCAGACAGTTACAAGAACATTTGTTGTGTTTTTAGGATACGATACAAGTTGCATAAATTGCATATAGTATTGGTAGTATGAAGAAGAGAATAATGACAGGAATGTGATGAAGTTGTAGCAAAAGTGGAATTTTTTGGTGTAGTGCGTGAGTAGCACTACATTGACTACATTAAGTTTGTACATGCGATACTGTCATAATTATTGCTCGGGAGTTTCAAACTGAAAGGTAATAATATTGATTTGTGTATCTTTCTTTACTATGAATGAAGTCTCGTTGACATGGTGGTGGTTCAATTCTGATGATGATGACTTGTGTAAACGCCCTATTACAAGTGAATGACGTATATAGAAGGAATGATTTGAAATAATTTGTGGGTTTGGTGTTTGTTTCTAGGGGAAAATTGCGAGGTTTTGGGGACAAGTATTATTATTAAGAAGAAGAAGGCTCCAGGATAAGGGAGAAGGTTGTGATAAGTAGAAAAGAGGAAGTTTAGGGAAAGAGATGGAATCCAGTCGGACGGCACTTCTTGGAGGTCATGGCGGTCGAGGGATTGATGACATGGGAAGTTCAGGATGGGGAACGGCCTCAACTGAGGATGAAGAAGCGGAACAGACAAGGCCTTTCTCTGTACCTCAGTTAAGACAGCAACAGTATACGATTCTGGAGCGTAAGACAGTTTATAATTTTTATGAAGTTTTGTTTACATTTTTTGGTGTGGTTTGGTTGTGGGAGTAAGTTTCCTAATTTTTTTGTATTTAGAACAAGACAGAGGATTGGAAGCGTTGTCGGAAGTTATTTCTAGGCAGAAGCAAATTGCCACTGTTATTGGTGGCGAAGTAGACTATCAGAATGGTAAGATTGCGGTATTATGAATTAATTTCACGTGTCAGTATTACATATAGTACTGAAGCCGGTTATTTTACGAGGAAATAATTGCGGCTCGACTGCAACTCTCGTTATAGTAAATTTTGGTGTATTATGATTTTAGAACTAATCGAAGATATTACGGATCACGTGGATCGAACCAGAGATCGATTGGTGGGTCAAACGAATAGCGTCCGAACTATTGATAGGAAAGATAATACATGTGGTGAGGAATTTTTGTCGTTGTCTTGATTAGACTTCATGCAGCATTTTTTGAATGTGTAGCTAACATTTGACTTTCCGCAGGTTACTGGGTCGTTATAATAATACTGCTCGTCACCATTGTGATTATTATTGCGCTATAGCGCAGCCTCGGCGTGGGGCAATTTCGCCTTACTTTGCCCTATACATCGGTTTTTTCGTCATCGCAAAAATTCGTCGCCGCTTGTCGTCTAATGGTATTCTCCGATGAGCCCGATCAAGTTTGCGGACTAACAAATTTAACATTTCCGGCACTTGTTAACTGTTTCATAAATATGATAAATAATAATAATAAGCAGAGCTTAGAATCGAATAATTTTGAGGTGATTAAACCGTCATAGAATGTCATGTACCTTTTGTAAATAAAGTCGAAGGGTTTCTATGAGGACGCAATCTATTAATCTCGTTCGTCAGTATTTTTATTTTCCTCATTCGAGCTGGTAATCGTTTCTGTCCTTATCCTTAGTGTCAAAGCATCACGTTAGAATTTGACGTGATCTTTTTTGTGTTAGCATTTATGAGCATAAAAAACTGCAAAAATTGATGTCAGAATTGCTATTATAAACTTGGACTTGGATATGGCAATCTGCAAACATTTCATTTCGCAATTCGGAACCAGACAACCAGAGGCGTCAAATCTATGGTTGCGTAGCCATCAGTAAATTCCCGCGGAGCCATTTCTATGACTCAGGAGGTACAAATTGCAAAATTTTTGCAGGTCTGCGACTTCTTGCTGCTAAGACATACATTACGCTATCGACTGATAATAAAAATCGGAATCCCGAATTCGGAGTGGTGTGATACCCGGAGACCGCAGCAACAAGTCTATCAATTAACTGGTGAATATGTGAGACCAACATTTGTAATCTTTCGTGAGGTAAGACAAGAACTTTCGCGGGATGAAATTTCCGTCACACTGCTATTAAAGTTCATATTGAACTCAATCTGAACATTGGTTTTTATTTGCTTTTAGGCAAAGTTACTTCGCTGCGTGAGAAATAATTACTGGGATTATGTGTGGACACAAACCCAGTGTAAGCATTCTACGCCTTCAGATTCAAAAATTTGCCTATGCGGTACATGAATTATGCAAGCCGGTCTAAATTTTTATGTGGATAATTTG
Source organism: Bourletiella hortensis (assembly GCA_034694225.1). NCBI lineage: Eukaryota > Metazoa > Arthropoda > Collembola > Symphypleona > Bourletiellidae > Bourletiella > Bourletiella hortensis. The sequence continues at coordinate 11,549 of JAQFYD010000202.1, read as the reverse complement.
CAGGATTATTAAAGTAGAATGAATTCGGGACTGACAATCTTTCGGAAACTTCCACGTTCGTTGAATGCCCTATGCGGTGGAAGGTTATATTCGTCTAATAGCGCCCAGGAGGTGCTGCCTAAGGAGGCTCGTGTAGTAATATGTGGAACGGGAATTGTTGGAAATTCAGTGGCGTATCATCTAGTTCAAAGTGGCTGGACGGACGTGGTTTTGCTAGAGCAAGAAGGTCAGATAGGCCGAGGGACATCGCTTTTTGGGTCTGGAACGTTAGCTCTGTTAAGACCTGTACCTGAACAACGTATAATTGCCAAAAGCATTGGTTTGTACAAAAAGTTGGAGGCGGAAGGGTACCATATAGGCCTGGAACAATGTGGGAGCTTGTACCTTGCACAAACGAGGGAAAGAATGGTCTTACTGAGAAGACGGGTGGCCCTGAATCAACCTCAAGGTCTTCAGTGCAAAGTAATACTGCATTTTCTTTTCGGAATTTCAGGTATGCATTAAATTCAAGAGATGAACTTATGGTGGGTTACATGTTTTCCGTTCCAGGTAGTGGGCCCACAAGAGATGAAGGATTTGCATCCACTATTAAACTCGAGCGACCTTCAGGGAGGAGTTTATGTGGAAAGCGATGCTGTAGCGGATCCTGCATTAGTTTGTGATATTTTGGCACTCCTAGCTGAACAGGGCGGTGCGAAGTACATTAAACACTGCAGATTCAGAAGTTTGCTCACAGAGAATGGAAGAGTAGCTGCTGTAGATACGTCAATGGGAATAATTAAATGCCAGTACTTCGTCAACTGTGCTGGGATGGTATGTTTTAAAGAATGATGCGCTGTGTGGGGCAGAAAGACACGTTATAATTTTACTGATTTCGTTCTGTTTATTATTTACAGTGGGCCTGGGAACTCGGCCAGAGGACAGTACCAAAAGTGAGGATACCTGTCCATCCTGCTGAGCACTTCTACTTAAAGACTCACCCTGTAGATGTACACTTACCTGCTGCGCTTCCCACTATTAGAGATTACGATTCCAATATTTACATTCGAAAATGGCAAGGAAGTTCCTTTCTTATTGGAGGATTTGAAGAAGTTGCAAAACCAATATTTACCACTGGAATTCCCAGGAACTGGAGAGAGATTTTGCAGCCTGATTGGGATCACTTTTCTCCAATGTAAGCTCCCTGTACTCCGCTGCTTTACGTAGAAGACCATTGGTGTTATGGACTTTGTATTTGTATGAATTCATTTCAACATTTCAGGCTTGATCGGAGCCTTCACAGGGTTCCTGCTCTCAAAGACTGTCGTATTCACTCGCTCGTCAACGCTCCTGATAATTTTACTCCAGACGGGAAGTGGATTTTGGGAGAAACGCCGGAAATAGACAACTATTTTGTCGCAGCTGGTATGAATGGCAATTCTCTTCAGGGAGCTGGCGGCATTGGTCACTCGCTGGCACATTGGATAATCGAAGGAGAACCTGATGTACCGCTAATAGAATTTGATGTTCGGAGATTTGTAGATGTGCATAATAATAGGCAAGTATTTTTTTAAGTGCCGGCTAACTTCGTGTAAGCATTGTAACATAACATATAATGACTGGTGTTTAGGCGATTTTTGAACGAACGCGTTAAAGAGACAGTTGGTCGACAGTATGCCGTATTGCATCCGCTACAGTCAGAGTATAAATATGCCAGGCGTGTCCGATGCTCTCCGCTGTACTCGACCTTGCGCGCACAAGGAGCTGTTTTTGGGACGCGAATGTGTTTCGAGAGACCTCTGTATTTCGACGTGGATTACAAAAGTAAGCTCTTGGGCAGATCTCAACAGCTGGAGTCTTCACGATTTATTCATCATGGGCATTATTATGAGCATTTATTTCTTATAAAATTACCACAGGTGGTGAAGAACCCCCAGAAATGCCAAAGGGAACTTACTGGAGACCATATTTTTTCGATAATCTTCGTGAGGAATATCAGGCTTGCCGGGAAGGCGTAGCGGTCATTGATATGTCGTCGTTTGCAAAGTTTCAAATCAAGGTGAACTTAACTTTTTATATTTGTGAATCACACTTGTGGGAACTTATTATTATACCATACCTTTGGTTTGTTTCACAGTCAGCACATGAGGAAGCCTTATTTTTTCTTCAGCGGTTGTGTTCTAATGAAGTAAACGTTCCATCTGGTCATATTGTGCCAACTGGCATGCATAATGAGCGTGGAGGATACGAGAATGATTGTATGCTTGTTCGAGAAGCCACAAATTGGTAACTATGGCATTGAAAATTATAACCTCGCATTCGCACTCGGCCACTGATACAACACACAACTATTTCTGACAACCACTTGCAGTTTCTTCATGGTCTCCCCCACGATGCAACAAACAAGGGTGGCTGAATGGATGGCGAGACATTTGCCGTCTGACAATTCCGTGCAGATAAGCGATGTTACTTCGATGTACACGGTGTTACATGTCATAGGCCCCAAAACAAAGGATTTATTGTCAGAATTGACGGATGAGGATCTGCGTCTGCATCCATTCACTTATAAGGTACTGTAAACGGTCGTTGTATGAAATTCCACGTATTTGAAGATCGGAAACATTAATGTATGTTTTCTTACAGACTATTAGTCTGGGTCATGCGTCTGACGTGATGGTGATGTCAGTAACGAACACAGGCGAACCGGGTTACTCGTTGTACATCCCTTCCGAGTATGCTGTTCATGTTTACGACCAGTTGATGAAGGTTGGAAAGGATTATGGCATACGAAATGCTGGTTATTTGACACTAAGATTTTTAAGAATCGAAAAGTTTATTCCATTCTGGGCTGAAGAATTAGACGGAGTAACAACTCCTCTTGAAGCAGGTGCGTATATATATAAACCTCGATTGGGCTTATAAGATGGCCATAAAATAAATTAGCATATGTTTTCAATTCTAGGACGACTCCACCGAGTAAAGTTTGACAAAGAATACTTTATTGGAAAGTTTGCCTTGCAAAGACAAAATGAGAAGGGCGTTTACCGGCGCTTGGTTCACTTCACACTCGAAGATGATCATGACGCTGACAATGACGTTTGGCCGTGGGGTGGAGAGCCGATTTTCAGAAATGGGAACTTCGTAGGAGTTACAACATCTGCAGGGTAAGTCAGCCTTGGTGACATAATATAATGTAAATTGATTCTGGAATGCTGATTACGATTGCCATCAGTCATACGATATTTTTTGAATTTTCGTAGGTATGGGTTCTCTCTTGAGAGGATGGTCTGCCTTGGTTTTGTCACTAACAGGGATCCTAAGACTGGAGAGCTACGTCCTGTCACAACCGATTACGTTCTGGCTAAGGATGCGCTTTACCAGGTTGATATCGCTGGACGAAGATTCAATGTTAAGCAGAGTCTTCATCCGCCAAAGTTACCCGCAGCCGCCGCCCCCCTTAAGTATGGATATCAGCCTACGTTGAGGGACAATATTCTGCAGGACAAAGCCGTCACTCAAAAAACGTCCTAACCGAAAGGATTGGCTGCGGCTTTCCCCAATAGACCTCCAGAATATCATCACATATTCAGAAGAAACATTATGAATAATGGGTCTATTCTGGGTAAACCGCATACTACAGTTGTAACCAGTTTTTTAAAATGATACACAAGGAATTGTACATTTTTTGGGGCAGTTGTCAAGTATAATGAGGGACAGCGTGAAATATTAAGGGCAGGTTGAACCTGCAACTAGCAACGTTTGATGTTCGCCAAGGTAACCTAATGCAAGTCTGAGCGTAAAGAAGGTTTCAGATAAAAACATTAATGCACCTTTATAAGCATTCATCCCAGAGCCTTTGTATCCATTAGGCAACGCAAATGTATTCCTTCGAGAAATGAAGTTTTCCATCATAATGGCAAATGGAACTCCACATCGAAGCAATTAACTTCCCTGCTACAGGCTCTCCAGCTAATATTAATGTACTCCCCCTATGTAGACCATAGGCAGTAACTTCCATTAGTGATGCTATCTAGTCCACAAAGTGACTTCACGTCGACTGCACGGGTAGCTAAGAATCGGATATATCCTTAGAAAGTACTTATCCGAAACAGCTTATCTATTATTATCGTATTTTTCGGAGTCCTTGTGCACATTTGTCATTCTCAACGTTAAATAATTTTATGCAAATTGACAATGAGTTCTTCTATCCCACCACCAGAAGCTTAGCAACAAGACCTTAAATTAGTATAATGCTATATGTAGTGGATATAATCGTTATTTTTTTGGTTGTTTAACAATGCAGGAAATGTATTTTAGTGCGCGTTTGGTCTATAAAAGTCTCCTCAATGGTTATTTTATTTTTGTCGTTCCAGTTATGCCATTAAAATTGTTTCGACTGATTATCCATTATTTGGCGTGTCGAACCCAGTGTCCTCACCACTGCGTGTTTCCAATAATTTCACAAGACATCCATTGCTTATAAAACATTTGAACACCCAAAGTACAAGTACAATATTTACGTAACTCTAGATTAATTCATTTGCCTTCTTGCACAACTCGTGCTGGTGACTTAATTGGGAAAATTAGTACTCGGTCGTGGCTCTGACGTACTACTGAGTTTCTGAAGAGCGTCTGTTTCTTATTCAGTGAGTTAAAGCATAATGTGGGATGTAAGTCCCTCAACGCAATATCATGGTTTTTATTGAGCTCGTATGAAATATTTTAATTCAAGGTCATTCCTTTTCTTTTATTCCGAGTCCTTCATGACAAATGAACGACCGAAACGTACTAATTTTTTCCTTTATCAGCGTTTGGCACACCTATCTTTATTGACGGATAGCAGCATGGCTTGGGTACTTGGGGCACATGTAAAAGTGTCGGAAGGATGCGACAAGCGCAGAGCCGATCCTTTGCTCCTGGTATTGTACTTTATGGATAATAGTCCATCTTACTGATTTCCATTATAAATTATCATCACTATTTGTAGGGGATTCTCTCGTACAGGGCACATGCTGGACTGAGTGACTTTCTTATGGTCCTCTGATGGTTGACATGCCACCGCTGTCAGTTTTATAACAGGCTAGTATTTTTGGCTAGAACTTTTATGGCTTTACAAGCTGAAATGCCCGTAAGACTATAAGAGAGATATTGCATACGTTAAGATTAGATTGGAGTCTAATCCTCACCGAATACAGAATTTAGTTAGGGCAGCAACAACTGCAGTCAGAGATGGAATGTGCGTGATCATGATGATTATGCTCGTTTAGCCATTAACGCTTCAAATTATGATTATCATTTAAACGACAGCACTTCACAAGCTCACTCATCTCTTGTTGTCGCAGTCTCAGTCGTGCTTTGTGCAACTTAAAAGCTAATTCTTCTAGATACGTACAGTGCCGCAATGGGGGCCCCGGATAGAAGTATTGAGGGTGAATGGCAAGGTTTTGAGTTCCGTATTATCCGTGATGAAGATTTTGAGATTGTGAACGAGCACCTGGGCAACAATTTTTTCCGGGATGAGCCCATCAGCCAGCTTATTGGGTTCACACAAGAATTCGTCTCAGATGTGTCCAAGATATGGAGACCAACTATTTCTCAAAATTTGAGCCTCGTTGCCATAGATACAGCCACCAAGAAGGTTAGTAAAAACGTTTTTTTTTCATGTTATGCTAACATCGTTGTACTATATGATGTAGATATCTGCTAATCTACACAATCATTTGGGTTGCAGGTGGCAGGAGTAAGAATATCATTTGAGCAGGTCAAAGGTCACAAATATCCAAAACCCCAGATAAACTCACCGGAGGCTAAAAAGATTATCTCGGTTCTAGACCAAGTTGCAGGAATAGTGGATATTCACGAGAAGATGAATGTGGATCGTTATGCAGAATTTTTCCTCGTCTCTGTTGACCGTGAATTTCGTGGACGTGGTTTGGCCATGGAACTTTATGAGCGTTCCGTTGCATTACTAAAATCCAAGGGGTTCCCTTACGTCAAGTGCATCTTTTCCAGTCCTTTCTCCCGAAGAAATGGTAAAAAGCTAGGCTTTGAAGAACTTGTTACAGTGAGGGTGCTGGATTTTACCAATGAGAAAGGAGAGACACTTTTGCCCAATGCTGGACCCGAACAAATTGTCACTTTGGAAGTATTGAAGCTTTAAGGCTCTTAGAGAAGTATGCCATCTAATAAAGGTTCTACTGCTAGTTTAATATTCTACCGACAAGACTTACAAATTTACTGGAAGTCACTGTGGGGGCGAATGGTTATAAAACTGGCTATCCAAGGCTCTCATTTTATCTAGAATTTCTCTGTATTCTAATAGCAATATCTAATAATACAAACACTCTCCTGCAAAGTGGATTCAAAACAGAACGTTCGCGAAGCATTTTATGATAAAAGAAATGCCACTCGGTATGATAAAAATTGGAACTGCACGTGCCACTATGGATACATAACCAAAATTCCGCTCCGCAAGGCAATAGCATCCACTTTGGACAGTTCCATATCATTTTAAGCTCTCACTGCGGCCTGTAAAAGCGTTCTGGTTGGCACTGTAAGTGTCATTGCCAAAAAATTTATGTAATGCTTGGCATACATTTTATTTGGAATGCAACTTCCATTGCTCTCCCATCCGTGTAAAAAATGCCCTTGTGGGGAAAAATTGTTCATCATATAATCTACAAATAACTTAGATGGCTGCAACTCTGAAAACTGATAGTGCAAAGAAGTGTCGAGCCTGTAGAAGATAAACACATTAATCAACACTCACAGATGAGTGCTCAAGTAGCACACTCACAGAGATTCACTATGACAGCTTTCAGTAGTAATCTCGTTATGTTCAATTAAACAGATGTCACGCTCATTGAGTGGTCTTGCACTCATCAATCTGATCTATGATTTACTGTCGGCTGAATTTTTCCAAATAAAAACACATCATCTGTCTAACGCAGTCATGTGGATGGCTCCTTGTCATACACAGCAAACTTTCAGCTAAGATTCGTGGAAGAATGCGAATGCTCAGCATCATTAGCTTTCTAAGTGCACGGACATCCTTTTGGGGTGTCTCAGTATTTCTGTGAAGCTTGACACTATAGCGTAAGATGCTGAGCTGAAATATTTCAGCGCTCTGTAAGGAAATATGGAGCCCAGCTATAGCACATGGATTATTTGATCCAAGTCTCTGAATTGAGTACTGAAAACTCTGTACAAATTCTTTCAATATTTCTTGCAAAGAATTCGATAACTCTCAGTGGATTAAGTATTGACCTGGAATAATAAATCATCTTGTGAAATAATATCATCTTCCATCGTATAGCAGGTAGCTTTTGCACACCATTTGCGAAAGCTAAAACTTACATTTACAAAACACACCTCAACTCAGCCATAAACCATTCTCTCCTTCCTGCTATACCACTTCTGACTGGCGCCCTAGAGACATTCTTTCACTTTAGTATTCCAAAGCTGCAGTACAAGGTAGAAAGTCTATCCACTCTCGGTTTTCCTGGCTACATTAATATTGTGTGTATGATGGAAATGGATTGTCAGGTTCAGTTAAGGAAAAAGTAAGAGTAATGTAAATGCTTAAATATTTGTGCCTCTATTGTCAACATGTTGTTACTAGTTCATTATTTTAGTAGTAGATGCAACTTTTGCTCGGATTTTACAGTAGTTGTTCTTGCAGCATCTCTCATAAAGATGAAGATGGCAATTTATTTCTAAAGTTGCTCCGTGGAGTTTGTTCAGAGAATGTTGCTACATTTTTATGCGGCAGTTCCCCAGAGGAATGCTGTGTAGGGGAAAACTTAACTGTCAATATAACTTTTATATGGGATCATTTTTCTCTTGTTGGTATTGCAATTCTAAGCCCACATACAGCCTGAGCAACGCTTTGGGATGGCGGTAAAACCTCATGGAGGTAGGCATCACGGGAGGAAACGTGAAGGAATATAAAGTTTGAGAATCTTCACGTTGTTGGATGCTTTCATTAATTATGAAGGCGTTCCGTGTACTCTGGCAATGAACTGAAACGTTTAAAATAATGTGGATTCTGTCTCGGGTACATGGTAGTAAATAAGTCTCTGTGTGACTCAGAATGTGTTTGTATGCAATCCACGGAATTGGCTTGTATTGCGGAGATTTGGCAATACCAGTAATTTCATATTAGCATCTACAAATTAAGAATTATCTGTATTTTATTTTGAACACATTATTGTAGAGCCTCGTTTGGTAAAGTAAACACAAACGGAAAAAAATAAGGTTCCAATATCACATCAAAGGATCACATAAAGAGCCGTTCTCTAGAGCAATGTTTAAAAACAATAATATTAATTATTATTACAAGAACAATAAGTTCCTAGCTTCTCATACAGGCTCAAATTCATCCTGGCCATAGTTCTCGTGTTTCTTGAAGCGGAAAACGGTGTCGTGGAAATTCTGTAGATAATAAGTTGAACACATAAAAATTAATCTGATCCCTACATCATCACCACTCTTTCCACACACACTCGGTCTTTCGCATGTAAGATGTACATGTAAAGGGTTAATAAAATAATGGCACGTACCACAGTAAAGGCCGCAGCGATAATCAGAGCTTTAGACTGAGTGTCTAAATCGTCATACATGGCGATCCTTATCTTTATAAGTGGACGCTGCTCATCCGCAATCAGTTTCCTTCTCGAATTCGCCCTCGACGTCTCATTCACAATTTCTCCCACAACTGTTTGGTTATCACCGGAAATGATCATGAACTTTCGCACGCCAAATATCCCACAAAAGAAGCCGCCATCAAGGACTGAGATGCGAAGTAGATCTTCTCCATCAGCGTTCCTCACAACGTAGTCCGGATTACAAGGCGCACAAAAGTCCAGAGTCTGGATGACTTCACCCAATTCTTTTTCAGCTCTAGATATTTTCATCTACAATACGGTCAATAAAATTGTCCGTTATTACGCATAAGTCTGGAAAATTGACCCCGAAAGTTGCAAATACACATAAACACACATATACGCATGCATACTCGCAAACTATATAAACATTGCATCAGTATTCATGGCTCTTGTCTTTTGCACACATACTTTAGCAAGACCGGTGTACCCTGGTACCCCCTCCATTTCTATCACAGGTTGTCCTTGTTCAGTCTCTATTTCTATGGTGCAGCCCAACTGGCCATCATAGCATTTGGACGTACTCATCGCTCCTGTTGTTCGCTTGGATGCAACAAACTGAAGCTTTTTGGCTGCGTTCCGAATTTCGAATTTACTGTCCAGCATATCTTCCGCATCTATAGTCCACAATATATGGGAATATGAGGGTCACCCAGGACAAAATGTAATTTAAGGAGCTTTTAGTCTAATTGTCCACTTGAATAATTTTTGCTCCATCTACCCGCATATTGCATGGTTTAACATTACTGCCAAAACTTACCATCAATATCTGAAGCAAAATGCACTTGTCGTATTTGAACATTCGTCACTGTTCTCAGCGGTTCAAACACAGGATCTGTGTGATAAAAGAGTCATCCAAGTAGGTAAATAAAAGTGAGAGAGAGGGGGAAAGGAAAGTTTTTCAAGTTTAACCTACGAACTGACAATTGTAAGCAAAAGCTATGCTTCGACCTTCAAGTTTTCCACTTGAAGCAACGAATTTTATTGGTTGACTATGATAATATACTAGTAGGTAACTGTGCAATCTAAACCCTTCCGTCTCAGGCATTCCACATAGTTTCTGTAGGGAAAGGATGGGGAAAATGCTGTCATTAAGTATGGGGAAAGTTTGAAGAGTAGTAATTGATTTTAAATATTTAAACGCAGTTTCACCAGCTCACGCAACGTGAATTTAGTCCTTCCTTCTTTCTTGTTCTTGTTGCAAATCGTTTCATGAGATTTCCTCATAATAAAGACAATCACCACAGACATCGCTACTATAGATGTCCATGTAAATGTCAACCCAGTTGCTCATAGGCTAGAATGACATAAAAGAATGTGGAGCAGGAAATAAGACGAAGGAAACATACCGTCAAATGCTGAGGATTTTGGAACAGCACAGATAACATCGTCAGTAATATCTTCCTGTGACGCCAGTTTGGGCTGCTGTGAGATAATGGCCACACAATCCTCCATAATCCGGGGGAAGAATTTGTGTCCGTGCGTGCCCAATTTTTACGACACGTACACACACTTTTTGTACTTACAGGCACACACAGATCCAGAGAAAATTTGTGGCACCGAAACGAGACGGAGAGAGAAAAGGAATGGAAGGGGAACTAGTGAAATTCCTCTTATTTTATCCGTCGCACTTGTTTTTGACAAGAGAAGCGAGCCGACAGGCACCTGTGGAAGCTTCTTTTTTTAGGCCCAATTATTTTGTTTCTTTTCACATGAAAGTCTACAGCCAAGATTTTTCCTGGCTGGCTGTGAGTGTTCTTTTATTCACTTGTTTGAAAAATGTTTATTTACTTGAGCAAAATTGAGCGAGACGCGTAGATTATACAAGTGGGGAAAACGCAAAGAGAGCGAAAGAAAGTTGTTCCATCCACTGGAGCTAATGCTCTACAACTGTGAAAGCTGGATAGAGTGAAGAGAATTATCGTGGCGGAACCATGCTTTCATACTGCTACTGCTCATAGGGAAATTTCCCTTCTCTTTCACCAACTTCCTCTCCCACTCTCTCACTCAGTATCACTCTTCGTATCACTCCTACTGCTGACTGACGAATTTGCCAACACCAATACTGCTGCAACTTGTCCTTTAACTATAGTCCACCACCACTATAATAATCCTCTGTAACCCGTCGTACTCTTCATGAACGTACGAACTGTGAACACTTTCTTCTCACACTAGTCAAAGCCTTTTACTACAGGATGGCTTACAATAATAAAAGCTCTGCTGCTTCAATAAACGAAGAACAAGTGGCAGTGGTTTAACTCTGCATTCAGGCGGTAGGTACGGCTGTCTGAGCAACAACGTTTTGACTTTCTCTTATAACTAATTTTCCACTATCTTGCATACCCATCTTTTAAGAGTATAAACAAAAAGAGAGACCCACAGAAATCGTACACACGGGGAAAGCAAAAGCTTTGCATAATAATCTGACTGCTTAGATGAATGTATCTGCATATACAAACGACCGTGTGAGTGTGTTCTTTGGAGAGAGAAAATTGAAGGAGGGAAAAATTGGAGGAATTATGAAACAGGACAAGTTCACATGAATGAGCTCACTTCCTCAGCTTTCGAGCTAAGATTAGCTATGATCCTGTCATATACTTTAGTCTTTGAAGCTACACGTGGTATTAGTGCTGGGGCTCATAGGAAGGAGAGTCACTCTCTAGTAATATATACTCTGATGAATAACTTTCTTTTGTTATTTTTAGTCTCCTAACTTTTCCAAGCGGTTATGTATACTATGTATGTTCCAAGCAGAATTTTGTTGGCAATGCTATATCAGTATCGGAGGTGATGGTACCTCCAGGGTGGTCCCTGCTTTGCCTTATGTCCATGAAACTATCAAGTCGACATGAGAGAGGCGTAGTTCTCTATTGAAATATCAGTCTTATCCCATAACCATTACTATTA
>JAQFYD010000201.1:0-24716 GCA_034694225.1 Bourletiella hortensis | reverse complement strand
GCTAGAGTAATTAAATTCATAAGAACTCCACCGTTCAGCTTAATTAGTTCTTTAAACTCGTCAGCTAAGGTTTCCATTTTGCATTACGAAGACGTCGCGGTCGTCAATGACGACGACGACCGACGGGCTAATTTACATTATTATAATTACTATTCAGACACGCATATACGGCGGCTAAATTATCAACTATACGCATACACACACGAACCTTTTTCCAAACCTCTGCTCAATGTACACATCCTAGCGCCATCAATAGCTACACAGGATTAATTTCCGGTATTCATTTCTCCACACATTCATGCTAAATTATAATAATCACACAACTAAAATGATTTACATTTGCAATTTCCTCAATAATCATGCTCTTTTCTGACTATTCTGGTAATCTTTTTCCCAGTCCCAGCATACAACTACAACAACTACTACTTCCAACTTACATCAGACATGCAGTTTCTACATCACAAGACATGAGAATGAACCCTGGTGGACTGGAATATGCTCTTTAGATTGTAAAACACATGCACACACAAACTAAACCACACAAGCGGTTCTTGCCCAACATAAGGTAACAATCACCCCCCGCATTATTATCATTACAGACAGCATACATAGTACACATAGAAGCCTGCTTCCCATCCATTCATTATATTTTTCCAAGTAGCAACTGGCACTTCTCACAAAAAGCTTTGCAAAGAAATCAACTCAAGCCACTGTCTGCTACTTGTCTTATGGTTCCTCCAACTCGACATGAACCAATAGGACATGTAACGATGATGACTACTCCAATCTACATTCAATCTCTGACTGTGCACGAGTGACTATAGCTAATAGCGAAATACAAAAAAATCCTCCCTCTCTTTGTCGCTTACGCGAATAATAATTTCCATTCTACATCATCATCATCATGTATGAATTTTTTATCATTTCAACAACATTTTACAAAAGTATACACAGGTCAGTGCTAACTTTGCGCAGATACTACGATGAGAGCACTCAACCTGTTGGTCACGACAAGACCAATCCCCGCAGCTTGAGTAACAACTTGTTCATCTTTTTCTTCATTTCACGAATCTCCGTCAAGCATGAAATAAGCTTATAATCCCAAAGAAATTTTACCCTTCTTCACAATATGCAGCAACTACTGAATAATGGTTGGGATGATGATGATTATGATGTTGATAGAGTTGACGAAGTTTAAAAGGCCATAAAATTTCCGACGAATTCACGACAGACACAGAGAGAGAGAGAGGGGAGGGTGCTACTGTAAAAAGCCTGATTCGTAATTCTAACACACTGTTGCACACAAAAAACACACAAATTTCGCAAAAGTTCCTTTTACTTTTCCGAAGCACAGTGGCGTATCAAGGCCCACTATGGAATGACAAAAGGGTGCTTCACTCACTCTTCACTTCGCAGCATGTTCCTTCATCATTCAACCTACACAACTTGTTCTAATCAACAGCTGAGCAATGTGACAAATTGCACATCAAAGATCCACTTTAAAAGATCAAAAGCAACGTGTTCATTTCCATGTCTTTTCAAAAGAATGATAAAAAACATGTCATTCCACTCTTCACAAGCATGCTGTATTACCTTGCAACACCCAAACACCAACAAGAACCTAAGCAGTAGCGGCCGGAAAAGTCAAAATCACGATAAATTACAGCCATTTTCTTTTTCCCCTTCCTTTCTACCTCTCTCACAACCCCAGTACAGCTACACAAATGGGATTAAAACCACACACATAATAATTTACTCGAGCATCAAATGTGTCTCTGTTCATCACAGGATGCAGGGAATTATTATTATGTGAGCATATAAGAGCCATTCTGTTTCTTTTCTGATATAAAACGGGTCTGACGTGAGGAATAGCATATCGGCAAGATAATCGTACCTTCTCGTAACCACACAAAGGCAATCACTGATGACGGGGGATACATCAGGCATTATTATAATAAAGGACGCCATTAGTGGCCACCACTGCTAGGCATACATTATTGTTCCTTCCCACCTTTCACTTCCACCACCATATAGCATTCACATATATATCCAACATGACGATCACTTATGATGTAACACCAGATTTGTAAAGGCGGCTACTCAAAATCATAATAATGAATAGTAGTCAAAGGGAGCAAGGATATGATAAAGGAGTGCGAAACAAATCGTTTATCACTTCCTCCGCATGCGGAATCACGCTTATACTTACTCATTACAACTTCTTATCTCTGCATTATTTGAACAACAACCACCATAATGTCTCTCTTGAGCTTCTCCTCCTTCCTATCCTGAACTTTTCAATGCTTCCTACACCTCATGGCATGGCATCCCCACTGCATCCAAGTCATCACCATCAGAATGATGATGCTCATACAATGAATTCCTACGGCCACTACAAAAAATTACATTCACTTCAAACAACTCATGCTGAATATTTTCACTTTAAGTGCAAGATTATATACAACCTTTACAGGGTTTTATGCCGTTCAAAATCTATTATTGTACTGCATCTGCATAATATCATCATGTGCAAGCCAGCGTTCAGCTCCACTGCAATTCTTGTCCTCATAAAATCTCACCAGGAGCTACTAATAATCCCTTCGACCTTTACCAAAACAGAACATTCATGGTCACACTGTGTGAACGGAATGCATAAAAAAATTTTATGCAACAATCAAATGATGCAGAATGCAAGTCTCACCAACACTACCACTAATACCATGGTGACATGAATATCCTTTCCTGCCAAAGCAGCCAACCACGTTTCGCACAAGTAACCACAGTAATGGTAACCGTGTAAAAATGGCTTCTTCTTACATACACACAGAGAAGATTTTCTTTGTCACCACAGTCGCACATAATGCACACTCACAGCCACCTCGGTGCCATGTAATGGTTCAAAACGTTGCCATAAGAGATATTCAAACACGAACATAGTAGTTACATGCAAGTCAACCACATGGACTTCTTTTGTTCATTATTTCTCATTTCTATTTTACATCTCCTTCCTTCCCACTCTATTTTGGCCTCTACAATCATCATCATGATCGTTATGTCTGTCAGTCAGTAGTATAGCAAAGTTTCGGTAGTACTAGAAGGAGCAGCAAAGAATAGAACAAAAAGAACAGGAGCTATTTCATCGCCCACTAGTATACTTCTTTCTTCCATAAAAAAGACATATCAGTAAGGTTCTACAGTCTCTCTCTCTTTTCCACAAATTCACACTCCTCACTCTGACAGTAGTATTAATGGTTATTATTCCCGTCAATAAATTCAACGAGATAACCACAGAGAGAAAATAAAAACGGGATTTGTTAAGTCATCATCATCACATCACAGTTGGATTTTCTGTGAGAATTTTTCGCTCTCAAGTCAGTCCTCCTTCCTCTCGTCCCTATGATTATCATCATCAGCATTCTTCTCATAACCAGCATCAATTGTAATGCACACTAGCAGCAAGCAAGAAGAGGACGACAACTGAACCATAGCGACCAACAATTCTGAAGCTCATCATCACGAATCAGGCAAGGTATATCCTTCTTCTCTTTTACAGGACAGATGAACAAAGAGGCAGCAGCAGCATCATCATTGCTCCTCTCTCGCTGCGTCTTCCACCAAGTAACTCAACCTTCGTTTGTTTACGTGGAGGTTAGCCGAACAAAAAATGGCAAATCGGCACACCACGATTTCAGATAGATGTTTTCTTCCCTCATTCATTATTAAAATCCTCAAATGATTTACAGTGTTGGATCATAAAAACAATCAAAAGTCATTTACTTGTCAAACTTTCTAAAGAGACGTTGGGGACAACGTTCATGACGGAAAAGTCAAGGAAGAGAAACAAAGACAAATCTTGTTTTCATTACCCAAATTTTAGCCAATGGTAACCTTGATAACTGCCATTTATTGACAATGCCCACCACCTTATTTTTTCACAGCTATGATGGCAGTAGCACCGCACTCTCCGTCGGATTATGCACAACAGAGTAAGCAAATGCTTTTGCAAAGATGTGAAAGAAAAGGACATACTAATGTTGGTGTGGCTAGTCACCTTCCAGTTTTTTTGCATCCATTCGGACCACGTAAATCGCAGAGCCAGACAACAACAAAAAATACATTTAAGTGACTTGCGACGGTCATACGAAGGGTAGCACTAATAGTGGCGATCGTGGCTCTGAAACATTATCAAGCCGCTTTAGCCTTGAGCTGAGTGCACCACCGTGTAACAGCAGAATGTACACAGTAAGTAAGCATATTGCAAGTCCCTATGGCGAAAACTTCACGTCATAACTGGCTAATTACACCGACCATCAGGACCTTCACATTTTAAGACAAGGATTATTGTATACTGAGGGTGGGTTGGCAACTACTACCATCATCATCATCAAGAACAACAACGTCGTCACGTCACTTTATGTTTTACGCTTAAAGGCACTCGCTCAATCCGTCCTTCCTACCTACACACACACACACTCATTCCCTTTTAATCAATAATAATAACAATTTTTCTCACTGATTAATATTACTATGGCCACTTATTAGCATTCCACTCGCCTTTATCCACATTACATGAGCCACTCTTCTCCTCATTTATTTCCGTAGATGATTCCCACAGAATGATCTTTTTTTCATTCTCGTGAGAGTGCTCAACGGACAAAAAAACAACTCTTACAGCTCACAGGAATAATAATTATATTGAAGGACCAATTTTAGTTAGACACGAATAATGCTTGCAATTATGCGTGCATGAAAAACTAGGAGTATATATACACACAAGGGTCTCATAAACTCATCCTAGCGTACCAGGAACAACAAAAGCCCATTCTCTCCCTCATTCCACATTCATATACGGCAAAACTAGCCCTCATAACAATACACATAACTTGGTCCACGAAGAACTCAAGTATAATAATTTCTGACCAACAAAAAACTTTTAAACTAACAAATCATTTAATCCTAGTACGTCCTCTCCTCCCGCGGCACCTTTACACATGATAATCCATGAGCAATTTTTCCTCAACACATGCACACATAAACACGCTCTAACGCTATACATTCAAATTTTACTCTCCAGAAGATCATCATATCCATCCTCACGTAGAAAGGAACTACATATCAGGGAATCTAGCTTGTCCTTCTTCTCCGGCCATAGCACAATTTTATAATAATCTTCTTCTCCATAACAACAACCCAACCCATGCATGGAAACGTTATTTTCCCCTACAAAAACAGGTAATAACAAAAATACGATTTTAATCCATTACACACCTCTTGAGCCACACTCTTGATATTTTTGAGTACCTTTTCTATAAAAACGTTGTCACGTGAAATCCATGTAAGAATTTATTCCACGCTTATCTGCTACATACATCATGATCTCCGCCTGTAATTGTACAATTACCACGGCGAATCTTAAACGCCGCCGTATCCTAACCGTGATCGACTAGAAGAGTGTGTATATGATGTCAGCCACCATTATACACCACCACCACCGTCAACATCACCGCAAAGGCGAAAGACAGCTTACGCAAGTTAAGCAAACCAATATTATCGCCATGATCTAAAAAACCCACTGAATGGCAACATATAATTTTTCATCCCTACAAAAATCATTCCTCCACACCAACCGAGCAACACAACAGCAGCGGTAAAGAATGGAATCGCAGTAGGAATCCTTTGCGAGCGTGCTTCTCAAATCACAGTAGTGCGTGTGAACACATTGTACCTCCAAGATGCTGACAGCCACGGCTGTGCTTATACTAACTATGGAGTCCAAATGGACCCTCCTTCTGCATATACACATGACATGACCCGGGATTCTGTACACAAACTTCCACCATGATGCTTAGCATGCAATCAGCTCGTTCTTATACTTCATCATCATGGCTGTTGTAACTACAATAAGTCAACCCTTTGGGAACGCTCTCCTGCACAGCCCACACGGTAACTTATCATAATACACTTAAATTCAAGTGATGATGATGACTTCGTAACAAACAAACAATGTGCCTATGCTTCAGCTTAAAGCAGTCTGGATAACAGCAAGAGACAATGACTGTCTATAAACAAACGTAAAAAAGTAAATGTCGAGAGAGTGAGAGAGTCAAATGACATCAGGGGAAGGGATATAATAAATGATCGCCAAGTGATTAGTGAACACAGAAAACCGCAGGGTATATACCACACTGCTCCGTACGAACGAGCGGACCATAGGGGTTTTTCGCTTCACTTTTTTAATGTGATTGTCTCCAATGAATTGCCATAGCCATATTGACACAATGTTGCACCAGATGTGCAACTCATGTGCATTACGCATGCACGCACTCACTTGCTGCTACCTTCCCAGCTCTGTTGTGTAGTTACCGAAAATAGCAACCCTTAACCCTTCTGTGCGCTGAGTTTTGTCCATACTCGTAGCGGTGGTGGCTATGATTACAGAGCGGAGAGAGTGAGCGTTTTTTTAGTAATCTAATTTTTAGTGCTTTTACCCCTACATGTTACACTTAGAGTTACTAATTATAACGACACGACATTTGACATTCGATTCAGCACGAAGAATACAGATACTCAGTGCTTCGCCCGCTTCCTTCGGATGCATAATACGAATCGCTATTCATACTTCGCTAAACAAATCAACTCACGTATTCAAACTGAGAAAGTGATTCCTTAGTCACAGTGAGAGAGCTACGGATGGAATACTCCATGTGACTGCATGCAAAGACAAAGATATACAATTATATTATGGCTGAATGACTAGATACTTGATCAAAATGAGGCATATTAGCTCGTGCACACTCTTAGAAGGCCGTCCGCCTGTTTCCTTCCTTACTATTCGTGACCTGTCATCCCAGACGCATTTATACTTTCACTCATGGCTCGGTCTTGCTAGCTCATTCATTCATTCGTTCATTTCTACTCCTAACTACATGATCCATGTAGACGTCAACGTGGCTCTTGTAGAGAGAGTTTTTCTCAATGGTATTGCAACGCATTAAAAACTATATGCGAGTTAAAATGGTCTACAAGCCGGATCAATTGGACTCATATGTGTGTGAGAGAACAACTGTCTAATTGCTTACAGACGGGGCGTCTCAAATGGTGATTTTGAACCTGAAGCTGGCTATAATGTACGGAGCATACCCACGCCTGCACGCTCGCTCTCTCTCTCTCATTACATGTAAACACACACGATTATATATAAACTACCAAAACTCTTATGCGAGACTATTAAGCCCTACATGTAATGCTAGCACCACGACATGCAACTAGAGAACCAGCAGGAACCGATCAAACACTCTCAATTTTTTTCAATTTAGAAGTCCAAAGTAATAAAGCCAGAAACAACAAGATACTTTAAAGTCTCACAGGGAACTATCACAAGTACTGGATGCATAAAATAATTCCATATTATGTATGCTCTCTTCATAATTCCCCATCATTCTGGCGCGCAATATTCTCATATCATCTTACGCGCACACACTCAGACATTCCCACTTCAGTCTACAGTCTACTGCCTGAGACTTCAAAGTCACTGCTTGATAAGGAAAAACTCCTGTAACGATTAAGTTTCCTGTAATCTTTACTTTGTAACCGATAAAAATGAGAGATGAGAAGGGTGAATGGTAAGAGGAGGTGTTTCACAGCATCATTTGTCTTTGGTTACAATTCTCCCTCCTATAGATCCACGGTCACCATATTATTACGAATGCACAAAACAGAGCTGAGCAACACTGATTACCATCATCATGATTACATATTCCGATGATAAATGATAACCGGAATCTCTGCCAGTGCAACTTGGTCCACTACAACAGCAAACACAGCTCATCCTCCTCCTTCAATATGTTTTCTACACACATACATTATTTGCCTATTCACATTCTTCACGCCAGAAACAAACAAGCTAGCAAGCGTCTTCACGTTTTGTTACTCCTCCTGCAACAAACTGCTTTACACACCATCAAAGACACCTGATCCGGTAATGACGTTCGACTTTAGTCAAGTCTACGACTATCCAATAAAGTAAGCATGACAAGTTTAAAATATTCTATTAACTCCCTTCGTTTGATTTGATCCAACCTGCAACTAAGTATCACCTGACATCAAAGTATCCACGCTCGTGTGCTACTAGCTCCATAGCATTTTTTCTAAATAAACCAGTAGCAGCTAATGCATTAGCCTTAATGGGCTCACTAGTTCTCTATTACGACTACTACTGGCTGAAGAAGAAGCAACATCAACAACAACAATAATGATAATTATGATAGCAATCAAGCCTTGTTCAGGTCATTCCTATATGATTTCTTTGCGAAATTCACATCTGACTAGTCAAGAGCGTACACAGTGAATACTAATGACCAGCATATAATAATAATAACGATCTTATTCCTCAGCATAATTTTAACATATTATTCCTATTACGGCCATCCGGCAGGTAAACAATGGACATATAATATGCAGGCAGGCACAGGTTCGGCAACAACAGGCGAGCGGGATCTTTGATGATGCCAAAAATACGAGCTCGGCTCGCCTCATAACTTTCATTCAACTACATTGAGATTGTGTACTAGTAAAAATTGTGGGCTAACGACTGCAATAAATATTACTACCACTTTAGTGCATTTAATTCATGCATGTTTAAGCAGGCAGTCAGGTCTAATGGTCATAATTGTGTATGCATGAGGGACAACTAAACCGCAAAATTATGATGCACCGTCAGCAGAAAAAAAAATTAACCAGCCCATCAGGTCACTATCGTTGTTACGATACTTTGGGTGTCATTTCAGAGACTAAGTAGAGTTACTATCATTGCCGCCTCAAGTAAAAACCGCTTATGGGATTTATTTCCCAATAAATTACGCACCTAACATGACTCGGTCGACTTCACTGCCCGCCGCTGCTCTATTCAGTTTTATGGTTTTTCACCGGTAAAACCACAAAGTTTTACCTTCCATCGCTCTCCCTACTCCCTCTCATGATCAGAAGCTGTTAGTGCATGTGAAGGCAATCGAGTTCAACAAACGTAACAGGCATACGCGAAAAAATCACAGGAATTGCCAGACAAGTAACAACAAAAACAAGAAAAAACTCACCGTTGCACTAAATCATTAGTGCAATATAACAGTGTGCCTTTTCCTTCCACTATTCAAAGCCCAACTTTGCTCTTGACCTTATGGCACCTTTATATACGTAGAACAATACCTTTCTCACTCCTACAAAATCCTTCCACATATCAGAATGATTACAGCATCGCAAAGTGCCTGTCTTGAGAATTAGAGAAAAAAGAGTTCAACAATCATTTTTAGAGAGTTTAAAGACACGGACTAGCCTTTCACTGACCATCTCCATTGTCCACCTTCTGCCGACGAAATGAGAAGAGTGATTTTTGCTCGTAAATTTTTCACGTCCCTGACACTCACTCACTGCTCGATCAGTGAGCGATTAACACGCACATATGAGAGACGACACATATAGTAAAACTACTACCATGTCTACATCCCCGTTGTAATCATCATCAGATGCAATCACATGCTCAAACTTAACCTCCTTTAAACAGAATCCTGATTTTCTCAATATGAATCTTACCATTAATTTGCAATAGCCAACCAGAACACCGCCAGACCAGCTATCTGTTTTTTAGTGCAATGCAGAAAACAGTATATAGAAGCAAGAACATCCATTTCTACCGTACTAATTTCCAAGCACGCGCTTTCCTCGTACTTACTTGTGCAATCAATTCAGAAGTGCTCACTTTTCGGCCTCCATGAGAGCGGCAAAAGGGAAGAAGCAGGCGGATCCACTTTGAGCTCTATCTCATTGCATCGCCGCTACCAAAAACAAACATCAACAGACCCGGCCGGCGCAGGAAGGGCAACCCTTTGTATGTTGTAGGAGCATGCAATGCACTTTATAACTTTACAATCACAAATTACCTTCCTCGAGATATATATCCGTACCTCACCACTATTACTCCTACTTCTACGAATCCATCATCCACCATTTTTCACTCTCCCGTTCGCTTATCTGTATGTTGTTCAAAATCAACGACTAGATTTCACCACCAATAACCCTCCTCCGCCGCTTCCTTTTATATCATTTTTTCCCTTCGTCCACTCAACGCGAATTTCGTTTCGATTGCTGTGCTACTTTTCTCACCGTACCTACGTCTTACCCAGCTATTAGTCTTTTAAGCCGTGATGATGATGATGATGATCATGATTATTATGATGAAGGAAATCCAAAATGATGATAAATTCGCTGAAGTAGAAGAAGAAGAAATAATAATCAAAAGTTTCAGAGCCACTTGGATTATATTTTTGATATTATGCTACTCTATGTTGTAGACCTTTTTCTTCCTTCCAAACTTTCCTTCCACTTCTCTTTCCAAGTCAAACCTAAAAGCACTATAGTTCCAATGTAACAGCACAAACTTCTTTCCCTCTCTCACTCACCCCCGCCACTACTCGCGAACTCAAAGTAACTTAAGTGAAGCTTTTCGCTTCGTCGACCGCCGCGTCGGCATAGAGATGATATGATGCCGGCTAGCTACTATTCCGATGAATACAGCAGTTTAGCTTCTAATACTCCGTCCTCATACTACTTGTCTGCACTACCACGTACACACAAACGTACACATAGCTTCTTCTTTTATGCGTAACCTGGATGAGAATCCATTCCTTACTTTACTTCATGTCACTGCCACACACAATTCGGTTTCCTACGGCGTTGGTTCGATAAAATAAGCAAGTCCCATTCTCTCTCCTGGAACATTCTCAGCCCGTTCTTTCCATTTCCTCCCTTTATTTCCCTCTATTCACCACTTCTGTTCCTTTCCCACACATACCAATTCGTATGCACTTCCGAGTCTTTAAAAGATTTGAGCGAGAAGCTTGAAGGAGCTCGAAACTGCAGGATGCGTTCAATAATTTCGGTTTTGGAATACTTGTAATGTTTCTCTCTTTCTCTTATTCTCTTTCCCGACCTTCTTTATAGGAACATGTACATACAACGCGTGCCACTACTACACTACTGGAGGAAACACAAGCGTATCCGTGTTCCGTAGCATTCAATGCACATGCAAGGAACACCTGAAGCTTCAACTTTCTATATCAGTCTCTCTCTCCTTCTTGCATTCGATTTTACGGAATTCATCCATCCAGCAGTCCTACACAGAGAGCATTATAGACCTGTAGTGAGGGTGCAAAGGACTACGTACTACAACAAAATAACAACAAAGTTAGCACGCATGTACGTGCTCTTCTCTCATTCTTCCTCTCTCTCTCTCTCTCTCTCTCTCTCTCTCTCTCTCTCTTGTTGAAGGCGGGTTAAAATTCGACGGAGCGAAAGCCCAGAGAAAAGGCATGGCACGAGCCACCATCAACAATTTTATGGCATTGTATACAAGCAAGCGAGCAAGTCTCTCAACCTTTCTATGGATCCCAAATGTGAATTCAGGGATGAACTTATTATAAAACCGGAGTACAGCAGATGTTCCTCGTTTCAAAAAAGCAGGCAAAGGACAGGAGAATGAGATCCTCTTTACAAATAATAATATAAAATGAAAGCAATCCGATAACAAGTTCCTCTCCTGCCCTTCCCATATTTTCATGCATTCATACGTGTACTATGTAGTACATTCTATTCCCTTGGACCAGGACACTCCTGTTTCGGATAGCTCCGCACACAACACAAGTACGCAAACATACATCAGCACCCCATGAGCCCTTTTCCTCATCAACAACCACAATTAACAGCATCTCGTCTCATACTAGCACACTCCTCCACTCCATTTTGTACCATTAAAAAAGGGCATCATTTAACAGAAAAAACTGTTGAAAAGCCCCCAAGAGAAAAGGAAACGAAGGGTATGCCAAAACCAAGTCTAAAAAATTACACCGCTCACTCCATTTGAGCTTTCAATTATTCCAACCATCCAGCAAAACTCACTTCACATCTTCAAGTCATTCTATACAATAGTGATAATAATAATCATCATCACTTGTAACCAAACCCGGCCGTATTAGGTGAGTGTGGCAGATTAAAATCTATTAAGCTTTATTATCATCGTATACAGATACATATAAGTTGCCTGTGAGCAAGCTCATCGCTCTCTACCTCTTCGTCCCTCTTCCTTCTCGGCTGTTCAGGTCGAACAGAATTTTATTATTATTATGGTGGAATGCGCCCCCATCTTATTCCTTACGGTTATTCCTCACCCATCATCCATAAGCATTTTAAACTTACGAGATTCCCCGTCTGCGGATGACTTGCTTAAGGATAATAACAAAAATTTATCTATCCTGCTTCCCTCTCCCTGTATACATACTCCTCAGGTAAAAAAATAACCAGATTACCAAATATAGGTGGCCTACGGTAAGCTTCAGACTTAATTAGAGAGTTCACTTAAATATTCACCGCATTTTAAATGTGTAATACAAACAAGAAGTACAGCATACCTTCTAATATTCAAGAATCCTGTGTTTCCTTCTCCAAGTTTACATGAGAGAGAGTGAGTCGTGAAGACAGACGGACAGAGTGAATATTAGTTCAGCAAGCATCAACAGTTGAACCACAACAGCAACAACAAAACTCAACAGCGAATCTCTCCCTCCAGCAAGAAACAACAACAGCAGTAGTAGTAGGGAATGATATCTTCAATTTCTTTTCCTTCTGAATGTACAGGCTTTTCCGAAGCTCACAGTAACCACAACAATAATAATAATGCCAGGTGTAAACTAATTTTTATTCGATCCACTCCAAGCAGGCAGCACAGAGCCTTTCGTCACCTGTAATGTGCATGTGTGGGCTGCTACTTTAAAATCCACACATGAACGCGAACACCGAAAACTAATTCAGGACAAATTGAAATGGTCAATAGCACGTAGCTAGGACGAGCTGTTTAAACACTATAAAAAAGGTGTTAGATCTTCCAAGTCCGACTCTCCATAAGACGTGCAGAGATTTACAAAACTGTGACAGTAGCGGTGAACAGAACAAGCCTGGCTGTGTAAGTTTTGTTTCACTGAAATTTTCTGGATATAGCTAGCTATTTCACACCGACAAACACACTTGCACACCAAGAAAAAGTTTAAATGCACTCAGTCATGAAAACCTGTAGTAAGCGTTTGCCTTCAACTAACTATGCGTCCGTCCGTCCACACCTTTCATTCCTTCTGCAGCCAAACTTGAACTGAAGCAGCAGTGCACGCGGTGAGAGGTTCAAATGATCGGTAAGGGCCACATGATAAGTTGCTCGTACTATTGTGCAGCATCGTATACACAGTACGTATGTGTGCTTCTATGTGAGTTCGTGCTAGCTTGACGAAAACCCCCTTGCGTCTCTTGCTGTTCGTCAATCATTCCATCCTACACTGCCTACTATTTCATGGTACCCAAATACTTGCATATTTACAAACTTATTCCATTTGGTAAATAAAAACACTGTTGAACACCTCAAGGCGGCCAAAAGTCATCAGAACTATCATCGCGTCTACATCGCAGCGAGTACATTATTATTATTATTCCATACGACCAAACTTGTCTGCTCCATGGATTATTTGCATTTCTCCATGTCTTCTCTTTATAAAGTGTCAGGTGGTGACGGTGAAGTGCCGCAGGACCTCAAGTACCGTAAGCCAAGTGCACATAAAAAGGCGTCATGTGTGTACTGTAGCTATGTTTACACAGGTAGGACTACATTGAAATTGTTGCTGTGGCAACTGTGAAGCTTCCTGTCACTGAAGCTCCATGATCGAAATGTACCCCTTCAGTCGGTGACAGGCCGGTTAGACATGCCCCATATGCACAATGTATATTTCTGTCCGTCCATGATTAGTCACTTTTAGGGCAGATTCTGTATATCTGCTGGAACTGAACAGTTGTTCTCCCTTATTGATACAGAGAGAGAGGGTAACCCTCCTCTACTCCTTCATTTTGCCGAAAATCCTCTTTTCATACAAACATACACAGACGGTTGCATCAAATCAAATCAATTGTCAAATTTTGATATGCATCTTCCGCTACACATTTCCCAATAATACCCCCAATTTTCAGATGCTTCAGGGATCAAAAGGGAGTCAGATATTCACGACCGAATTTACAAAGCCAGAATCTCTGCATAGACTCATAAAATAGGAGTATATATGGCGGCATAAGAGAGTATCATAGAGCTGAGCAAGGAATCTGATGGTTTCAGGGCAGTACACAGTGTAGCATAATAACACATTCACAGAAATAATACTGCGCTTCCAGGCTTTTAAAGGGAGTTACGTGCTGGAAGCTACCACTACAATCTACGTGTGAATGTGTACGCATGCAAATTAATGGAGCTAGGATGCCCATTACCTGGCTACGAAATCCACATAAATGATAAGGTTCCAGCAATGCCATTCCACACTAAATCACGTAGTCTACACTACGACAATGAACTAGAACTTTTACATCGAGCATCCCTCACGTCGTCTGCAGATACGCTTCATGACTTCAAAGTTAAAGGCACTGTACGAACTTCCAGCAAAATATAATTATACCTCTCCCTCCTGTCTGACTCTCTTCCATATTGGCGTCTAAAAGTTAATGTTTCTGCATGCATGTCCGTTTTCCGCTAATATTGCTATTTCCCGAGTTTCCGCGTGGTCACTCACGTACAGCAAATGCATTTAACGCTTTGCATGCAATCATGCCATTATTCCGGTTGTCCAGAGAAAAAAAGAACCTGCTTTTCCTTTGAACTTGATACTATTCGCGACCCTTGCCAACATGCAGACACTCCGGTTTATTCACCACCATTTCAGTACAGCTTTCAAAGCTCGCATTACGCTACTTTACGTCCACCAACAAAAGAAAACTGCATGAATCATTCATTCTTTCACGACCGGTGAGACGCATAAAACAAAGCCACCGACCTGACGCCACGCAGGGAGAAGGACGACCTGGAGTTCATTATTATGCAATTTCTGCAAAGCTCACCACGGTTTCCACCATTAGAGTCATAGAAAGATGTGCAATAAATTTCCTTGCGCAATTCTATTTCCAGGGTTCATTATTTATTCAGTTTGTTGCTTGAATGGAGGGAGCCGCTTCTATATACTTTTCTACTCTTGCTGCTTACTTCCTACAATGCGTCTTCTTCCTCTTCACTCTCTCCCCCCACACGACGCACGCACCCTACACGCAACCATTTCCATGGTTCCTCCAGCTCTCTTGATTATAGTGAGGAGCAGAGAGTGAGAAACCTTGCGCATGGTGCTATTGCTTTTATCCTCTCGATGTTCACTGTGCTTGGAGGAAAGCGTAACAAAATTATTCTACTACTATATACCTTGACAAGAAAAAGAGTTGAACAATGTCAGTGAAAAGAGTGTTTTTATGAGTCAATTTCTACATGGTCGACATTTTCTTTAGCTGTTGAAACTTTTTTTTACCTTCTGTGTCCGTAAATAATTTAAAAAGCCATCTCTCTCTCTCTCTCTCTCTCTCTCTCTTTCTGTAGCTCTGAATGGTATTCCAAAAGGTGTCAATAGTTTGAGAAAGTTTGTCATTTTTTCTCAATGTAATCACCCTATCCCACCTTGATCCATGTATACAAGGCAATTCCCCTATTGACAGTCAATAATAATAACAATAATCTTTCCCAATTTCAACGCTGAAATAAATCCTGCACACCCAAAAAGCCTACTTGTAATATAACATGTTTACTTTAGAAGTTGTCTGCCTTCTGCCTCCCTATCTATTTGTCCCTCAGCCTCGTCTTCTACATCTTTCATAAATATGAAGAAACAAATGAAATATTTATAATTTTATTTCATTGTTACTATTCGGGTCATGCATAGAAAAGACATTGCCAGGTACGTAGAGAAGAACAATGTTCGAGATCATTCATCACTTTTGTAGCTTTAGTAATAAATGATGGTGGTGAAACGGTTAAATTTTTTGAAAACATGAAACCTATTCAAATTAGTCAAGTTCATAGAAGGAGGATGGATAGATATTCAATAGCAGCATAAAGTATCCATAAGCAGATATCTTGCTTCAATAGAGACACGCAATATGGGCATAAATAAAAGCATTAAATTCAATCCTTAATTAATTTTCCATCATTGGAAATGTCTTGAGCATTTATGGCTCCGTCCACATTCATATATGATAACCGTTAGGTCCTGCAGGTTAATATAATATTTTATACCCAGCCTCTGAGAGCCATTAAAATCACAGCAGACGCCCTATCATCAATTCATATATGACCGACCGACCCCGGTTCCTTTCTTTTCCTCTATAATCCTCTCCTCTCTCACTCTCCTCCGCTTCCACGACTAAATGAATCAAGTTCACACACATACACACATAGTTTACAATCTCGAAAAAATATAAACGCACTCTCAGGACGACTGCAAGGATTTTAAAGTCTACCATTAAAGCCTCGATTCTTCCAACATCTTCATAAAGTAGCAACATGTCAAAACTTTTTACAACGAAACTATAACTAAAAATAGCTTCAAAGAGTCAGCTAATAATATACTGACGCAACAACAACCACCACGGCCGCCAAAGTACATCAGAGCTTCGTTCTGAAAAATTTGAACGAGCATAAAAAATTATCTCATCTATGACAAGAAAGAGCCTCACAGGGTATCAAGTAGTAGTTACACTGCCAGAAGCGGATAATGTCATCTGTTAATAAAACTGATATGCAGTAATGGCGTATCACAGATATAATAATATGAAGCACAAAAAACTTCACCCGAGTTGTCATAAAGCTGCGAGGCTATGATTAAGCCACCGCTGACAACAACTTACGGGGCGAACGGCACGAGGAAACACGATTCACATAACAATTGAGGGAACGTATGAATGCATACATACGGGGTGTATGATGACGACGACGACGATGATGATGATGACGAGAATAACTACTGCGTCCGTCGTCGTACCGTCTTTTCCCGTTTTGAATATTTGATGGAAATCAATTCGTAGACAAATACATGGACATACAACGTCCAGCACATGTCATACTCATGCCCTACCTGCGGACACATCATGTATCTACGGTGTGACGATGACTACAACCAGTACCATTACTACGTGAGCGGATTTCGGGACCCTCCCCATGATAGCAATATAAAATCCACATCAAATACACCTGCCCTTAGCTTCCTTGCTCTCACAGGCAGTACACACACAGCCCTCCACATTTCAGTTTTATTCTCTACCTCTACACTCCTAACCCCATGAAGCTTCTACTGTTCAAGCCTCTGTTCGGGAACAAGAGTACAGTGTTGTTGTATCACCGGGAGACCTGAGGGAACGAATTTTAAAATACATAACGATGTATAATTATTGTACTACAGTACAACATCAGACTCGCGCATCAATCATACAAGCACAATTATTACATCGGTTCACTCTTTTACCTCATAATTAATCACATAGTAAAGTTTAATTTTAGCAATTTGATGGGATTCCCTGTCTAGCACAAGAGTGTTCAGATCCATACGGCCCTGCAGCAGGAGGTAATAATAACTTGCATACGGCATCACTGTCATTGTTCTTCCATTCCTTCACATTTGTTCTGACCACCATCATTATTCTCAAAGTTTTATCCCCGGATGTGACAATCACCATCACCCCGTGAATATCTAAGACTCACCCCTTTAATGAGCCAATGAAAACAACATCTTCCTCATGCTAGCTACAACTAATAGCATATGTTCATGCTTCAGTAAATTCATGCATATTATTTCTATTGCTTTAAAGACCTAGGGCAGTGCCTGACATTTTCTCTTCCTAACACACACACACACATACTATAATATACAGAGACTGGTTCATCCGATCATCATGTCCTTTCTATTTGTTTATTATTTCAGACTGAGCTTTTTTTGCCGGAAACATGTGCATGGGTAGATGCGCCCTTTCAGAGAAGCTAGGTTAAAACAGAGCTCCATTACAAAAAAACGTCCCTTGTCATCCTCAATCATCCCAATTTCTTTTTAATTTCATGTCAATTTATGTACATACACAAGCCTTTGCATATATGCAGGCTCATCCCCTTATCAAGCATGTACACATAATGTGGCTTCACTAAAACAAGAAGGGCTGTGGAAAACAACGGAAGCTTCCTTTGCTCCCACTTCGCTCATTCAACATCCTTTGTGCGGTGTGGTGAACGATGACACGGCAAAATTCCATCAACACCACTTAAGTTAACCTTTCGTATACATCCAAGTCCTTTTTCCAACAATGCCAAATGACGTCGTTCCACCACTCTAAGATTTCTGAACCAAATGGAAATGAAATTTAAATGCTAAAACTATATGTTTGTCTAAGGAAAAGTCCTGCAGTTGTCATTAACTTCTCACTTTCTCCATCTCTCTCTGTCTTCCCTATTTACTGACCCTCACATCGAAAAGCATATTTAACCAAATAAATAAATGGAATTTATGGCAATGTCTTATTCTATTAGACAGAGACCTGCGGCAGGAGCAGCAGCGAGTTTGCTGTCGAGAAAAAGATGATGGAATAAGCATAATGATATTAATGTCTTTCATTTCGCGAGATGATGGTAGTAAAGTAAATTACAGCTGTGGATATGAGTACGTGTGAGATGCAACAATACCGACACTAGATTCAGGTAATTCTTTGATGAGTCGTATAGCAGCAATTGCCATGAACAAAAAAATTTGCATGCTTTCGCTTACATTTGCCTGTAGCAAGTTTACAGTAGAACACTGAAGTGCTCCTACTACAACTGCCAACAACAGTACATCAACCCTTCACGGCAATTATGATTAATTCTGAGTCAATTTCTTTCTTGAACATCATTCCTAAATAACTGAAAATTAAGAAGAAGAAAAGAAGAAATGGACGCCATCATATGCCGCATGCCTGCCAACTAAGTGAGCTCTCCACTTGAAAAATTCAACAACAGAATATGCTGAAAATGAGCTGTACTTAAAGCGTGGACCATTCACAAAAGTAATCATCCTTGTACAATACGCGACTCTTATACACAACAGCAGTAATGTAATTACGCCATTTCCGTACACTTATTTTCCTCGCTCGACATGCATTTGAAGGAAATTTCCTTCACTGTGTACGTGTTTAAGTCAGTGGTACCATCCCTTGCATAAAATCCTCGTATAAAATCTATAAAAAACCTCAAGTATATACAACAACATGCGTGAAATTTGATAGCCTGCTAATCTACTTTTGCATGAAAATTTTCTCCCAGTTTCCGCACAATCATCATCACACTATCATCTTCGTCACATCATCACCACCACCACCATCATCATCACTCGTACAACTTGTTCCGTCTGCTTTAATACACACATCCACACCTCACTTCTTACTGCTTTTGAGATTTGATCTAGCCAAGCTTTTCCCTTGTAAAATTGCTACCAACTGATACATGTCTGACAGTTAAGCAGCAATTAAATTTGGATCAACGGCTGAATAGAACCAACTTTTCACACCTCATGAGATTACTTCATTATTATTATTATTACTAAAAGAAGTGAGTCAGTAGAGTTAAGCATAGCCCCGTATTTTAGTTTCTCTATTTCTGCATCTGTCGACTGTCTGCTCCTACAAATGCCCATGGGAGACATGTAGGTAGTAAATGAAATGACACAATTTGCCATTATTATTCTCGTTTGATACTTTGTGAAACTATCATCTCATTGTGTAAGTTAGAAACGGGATTCTTTTCTTAGATTTGTCCCGGATTTTCTACGCCATAGTTTGAACGTTTGAAGCTCCACAGGGGAAAGCTGCTCGCTTTGTGCGTAATACGCACAAAACCACCACCGAGGATATCGCTGCGACTTCAAAGACGAGACAAGGGTACAAGTAACACACTGCTTTACCTCTGGTGGAGCGACAAGGACCAGAACAGGCGTGAAGAACAAGAAGGCAAAGACGATGAGGAGCAGGACGGAAGTGAAAAGTTGGACAAATGGGTTTTAAACATGATTGTAACTCTTTAAAACTAATGATCTCCCATCCTGTCTACAGAAGTAGCAAATAGCAGCGGAGGCTGAGACTGTCGCTAAATCTGGGACCACTGCACGAACATGCATGACAGAAGTAAAATTGTTAAGCCTTTTCTTGCATCTCTGAAGACACAGCAGCGTGTGTGACTGTTCACAAGCGAACCTTACGGTCCTTTCTTCACGATTTATTCTACATACATATTCTTTTAGTCCACAAGTCCTTCCATTTCTGCATCACCGACCAGCTCGTACATTGAACCTGAACTCATTTCCGAATTATCCACGGTTTCTGATGCTCTAATCTCGCCCTATCCCTGAAACATATATTTGCGAGTAAATTCTCCTCATTTCGTGTAAGTACACTTGAATCTTAACGTGGCCCTCTTCTAGAAAAACTTAAATCATACTACTACTTGTTGCTGCTGCCATAGCACATGGGCATAAAAACAGACAATCCCACACGAGGATCCAAGAAAATCATTCGTAGTTACCTGCATTCTCTTCCATGAGAAAAACGAGTCCACTTATTCTTCTAAACTATCAACCTCTGTAGCTGTCTTGCTTATTTAATCACCGAGTATCCTTTAAAATCTGCAATCTCTTTTATCCATCTCGTTCATGCACAAAAGCAACTATGTACTACCATCGTTTTTCATTCCGTTCCATCAAACAGTCGTCATGCTTAGATGACGATGAAGCCCAATGAAAGCTGCACATGCACAAGCAGCAAGGATAAAAGTAGCAATTTATCTCTTTCACAGGAATTCAAAGAAAAAAATAGCAGTCACATAAAAGCATCATTATTACGAGCATTATAATCATCAAGCTAAGAGAAAGAAAGAGAGACAGAGAGAGAGAGACAGAGATCATTCAAGTGTTAAGAAACACCAACGGTGACACAACAAAGGGTTCCAGTCACTCGGTATTACATAAAAGTTACTAACAGCAGCACGATCTCTTACTAAGTCATCGGACTTCATCCTCATCATCATTGCTGTGCATCCCTGTTGCTCCTGCTATTGCTGATTAGCCGAAAGCATCTACTACAGAAATCTTGTTAACTGGCCATAAACATGACATGGTAGAACATACAGTGAATATACGCTCGTCATACTATCCGCGTCCACCTCCTCATTATCATCATCGTCATCATGCTTGTTAATAATCTTTGATTTCAATAACCCTAGGATCTAAGGAGCTGAAAATTAGGCACCCCCAGTGTGCGTAATTATGGACACAAAGTCTGGCTAATGTTCTCAAATCAACCAGACCAGCATTATTCCAAGCACAAGACTCGGACGGTCACTGTGAGTCTTTCAATGGCAGTATCGATAACTAATCAAAAATGCTGTCCAATCAATATTCTTTTCAAAACTTTTCCTTATCGCTGCCTTGCATCTTTCCGAGTCATTTTCTATATCCATTTGATGACTGTGGTCTACCACGTTTCACTGTTTGTAAGGATGACAATAATGATTCAATGTTTGAAAAGACTCGTTTCGCTTCCCATTACTACTGAACTACTATTATACTCCATTTAACCGTATAACCGTTTCATTTATTTCATGACCAGCTGTACAGAAATTCAATTTCATTGGTACACGACGGATATAGGAGTGCCATGAGTTGCAATAAACTGCTAATCAGACTGGCAAAGAAAATTAGACTGCGCTCAGACAAAGGTATTTTTATACTCCATTCCGCAGTTTAGCCCTCGTTGTCGTATCAGTAGCACAGTTGTAAAAAGAGGGCTACAAAAAAGCACCGGCACCGTCCTACATGACCCCAGTTGAGTCCACCGGCTGGTGTTCATATCAAAGGCGGACAAAAAGATGACCTCAATCGTATCCCCACTAGCGCTGCGCTCCTGCTGCATGGATTCCTTCACAAAGACATTCATTCCGCCATCTCAGCGTTGTCATCTCACACTGGATTACACGCACATCACATTTTCAGCTGACTATTAATAAGTCATAGAGAAGAAAGATAAAGCATTCATAATTGCAATAATGGGCTACAAAAAAACGTGGCTAGATGAATCTTTCAATCTCTGTCTTAGCAACACTTTGTGAACCGATGAAATAATAGTGTTTCCAACGACCATCACGTTGGTAGCAATACAAATAAGAAAGAAAGTCTTACAGAACAGTTCTATGGCTGTCTTCAAGATAGTAGGTGATGCATTACGGCTATTCAATTATATTATTATACACTTCTTCCCATCTCTTTTACTTAAAGCGCATTGTTTTCAATCATCCGACTTGCTCACTACTATAGAAGTTACTCAGACAGAAGTCGCTATTCTCTACATAAACAGCGATCAACGCCCCAAATTGAATGTCTGTCCTTCTACTTCTGTTCATAAAAATACCAGTTAGCCCGTAAGCGTCTCTCCATTGCGTTATTATTGCCCGAAGAACTTTCCCCATCCGCCCATCCCATCCCAACAAGTGCGTATTTCAGTGAATTGCCGAAGCGCTTGAAAATGATTTCTACATCACAGATTTGTACAAGAAGCTGGGAAACCTTTTTATTCCTTTGTTCAGTTGAACGGGAAAAACAAGATGTTCATCAGCATCATAGCTGGTAAAAGAAATATGAGCTTCTTGAGGAAAAACAACAGCTGCTATCTACGCAACTGAAGATTTTGTCAATCTTCACAACGACTGAACGGAAATCTCAACAGGCATTTCTTTCCTTTAACATTCGTACGTAGTACAGTAACAGCATCAATAAAAACAAGCTTCTAGTGACTGGAAACTGAAGCCGAAGCTGATGAAAAACTAATAAAGTCATAAAATCATGGTGGTTGAAGTGGTCAAAGGGTGCAGACAATCCAGTGTGGGCGTCCCACCTTGTCACCTAAATGAACTTTAATTTACTACTTTAATGGACACCCATCCCCCTTTCACTAATAAATGTGTGAATAAACCAAGTAATAAGATGACAGATCAAACTACTTTCCAATATCCACAGCTTCTGGCTCAATTTACACGCTGACACAATAAACATGCTACTACTACTACTGGTTTCCCTAACCTATATCATGTAAAGAGGTGCACACATAAAAACTGTAAAATTTTTATGCCTTTCTGATTTAGTCAACTGTTGACAGCAGTTGATAGCTCGCCTCCACCTATTCTACAAATATTATACTACTCACTCTCTTGATTTGGCTGATACTTTTACACATAAAAGAATACTAGCTCAACGGCGAATTTACACATTTAATGCAACCCATCGTATTACTTATGCCCAATCTCACATCAGTAAATTCTTTCGATCATTATTTTACTATCGTGCTACCAAAAACATTCGGAGTTTAAATGGTTTACAAAAGACAAAGATGTACAAGATGGCTTCCTATTATGTGATGGTAAAAAGTGCTCATTATGAGCTAATTTCAGAACCAACGCATACACTACAGATAAATGCATGCTTCGTATATGGAGACGATCGTTAAAGACATCCTTCTTCAGAGTCAGCCTAACAAGAAATGATTCCGTGAGGAAGCTTGTTATTCAACGTTTGATGTCCCATTGTCAGAAGTTCTTGGCAGAGATTACATCAAGCGAGCAATCTTCTGCATCCCCAAAATCCCAAATAATTCCCAAATTCTAGTTCCAATGCCTATGGCTACTAAACGTACGGTAAAAAAATTCTAATAAAACTGATGCTACTGAATACGGTAATGTGGGCAGAACTAGGACTAGGTTGAGAATTTTATAACTTGCCATAAAAATTACTGCTGGGTAACAGCAACGCTTAAAAATTTGAGCACACGCCCTTGTCATCATCGGAAGCAAAAAGCTCTGATCCATGCACAGGAACAACGCTAAAGAGCAGGGCTTTAAATGCTGATTAATAATGTGCTCGAAAAAATTCCTTTACAGAAGTTGGCAGTGTCGTACTCGTCTGATTAGGTCTTAGAGAAGTTTCCACTCGCTTAGAAAGGGCCAACGACACTGAAAAATATGCCTCTGGTATTTCATATACGGAAACCAACAGATAACTAGTAAGTCACAAATTAGTTTCACACAGTAGTCAGTTGATATTAATCATTTTTAACAGAACTCGCTTAAAAACTGACGGCTGTACTAAACCTTAACCTATTTTGTCAGCAAATTACGAAGCTCTCAATTAAAATCTTTTCATTCATTATCTCCCCGAGCGTCTTTCCAACAACAAGCTATTTCGCGCTACCATTAGCAAACATGAATTTAAGCAAAGAACAAATTATACGTGTACGAGGAATACGCCCAGTAAGTTGACGCCTGAGGGCACCACGTACTACTACCACATTTGTCCAATCTAAATAATAAAAAATATAAAATACTGCCACTAATTATAAATCAGCCGTGCTTGTTTAA
Source organism: Bourletiella hortensis (assembly GCA_034694225.1). Classification (NCBI taxonomy): domain Eukaryota; kingdom Metazoa; phylum Arthropoda; class Collembola; order Symphypleona; family Bourletiellidae; genus Bourletiella; species Bourletiella hortensis. The sequence continues at coordinate 355 of JAQFYD010000201.1, read as the reverse complement.
CTACGCAGGGATTCGAGAAACTAGCTTAAAAAATTTCTGACGAGGAACAGGAGCTTCTTGCCAATGATTTCGGCACCGTTCTCCTGAAGAAAGTGAAGTTGACGGATCGGTATTCGCATGTTTGTTCGCCTTCAGTAATGCTCTATTTATTTACATCCGCCATGTACTCACTTGTTTCATGCATGATTGTGTACGCCTGGATATTTAAAAACATAAATACTTGCCATTTAATTACAGTCTCACACGGCAAAAAATTTGGACGCTTCATCGATTTTATTCTCCTAAAAATAAACTTATGAAGATGCATGATTGTACATTTTCTTCTCTATGCTATGTTGACAGAAATACCTACTGA
>JAQFYD010000200.1:0-24734 GCA_034694225.1 Bourletiella hortensis | reverse complement strand
TTTTGGATATGAATACCGATTTTTCGTGCACGTTTCTTTTGATGAGATTTTGCTATTTGTTGTCATTCAAATGAACTGTTAACTTGAAAGTACATTATGCTACCGTTCTGGCTCCAACACTAGCGCGAAGGTCACTCGTGATAAACCTTAATTCAGAATCATCCGTCCTACAGAGAACTGAGACATGAAAATTCACCCAAATCTTGAGTAACAAAGGGGGAAAGGACACAAATTTGGCCAACGTTTTCATGAGTATTTCATGCCGTTATTCTAACTACGTTAGTAACAGGAAAGCTTATGGTAAACTGTTTCAGAAGCTTAGAATATTTTGAATTCTCATGATATCATGACACCCCTGAATTAGATTAATGCTAGTTGACAAAGGGGAACAAGCTTGCATCGCTTCAGCTCTTCCGCTAGGCGCTTTACATTTGACTTGACAGAATCCGCCTCTAAAATGCAGCTTTTGCGTGTCTAAAAATCTAGGCTACGCATTAGCTTGTGCCGGGGGAGTTGCACTCAGGGAAGGATGGTTTTCCAGACGTTACGATGGATATTGGGCATCAATTTTCGCACACAACCTATTCCAACGAAAGCGCGCATCACGATCTGGCCAAAGGTATAAATATAAATTCTGTGACACAACTGGTTGCAGAGTTATTTTCGTCCAAAGCTGACCTGAACCGAGTTTTGTCCAAAATTAAAACAGTTAATAGGAGGCACAAGATCATGTGACGGCGGTCAGTTTAAGACCACTTTCAGCAAAATCGGACGGCGCTGGCTATGTGAAGCGGTGGTGACAAAAAGCGTTACTCCTGGACGATCTTATAAGGACCATCGAGGGTCCTAAAAGCAGCCAGAAGTTTGAGCCTGCAAGGCTTCCGCCGCTATCCTTAATATTGAAATTTTTGCGATTTTGTGGATATAAATAATGAGCTGAATTTGCAATAGCAATTTAAATTTAAATATTTTCTGTCGCTTTCCAATTGTTTGAATTCGAATATCGATGGCCAAAAAATACGAATATTTTTCCGATATGAATTGCAATTCCGATTATAATTCCATGCCCTGTCGGAAACAGCTGTAGTCTTCTCTCCTGCAGAAAATATCACACCAATATTCCCCGCAGATATTACAAGCACTGCTTCATTTGTACCACCAAGCACAACTAGGGATTATTCCAAGGCTTTTTTAGAGAGAAGGCCCTCCTCTTTGAAGGATGAAATCATGCCAAAGACTTTAACAACTCTACGGAAGAAGCAGCAGCAAGAAAAGGATGGGAATCTAAACGGGAGTTTACGCTTAGGATTAACCGAGAGAGGAGCAACATTTCAAAACAAAGGGTCTTCCATTGGTGGGGCAGGAGGAGGGGGATGGAAGAGCCATAATCTAACCGTAATCCTTGAGGTTGATGAGGACAAAGAACACTGAGCGAGAAATCCTGCGATAATCGCCAGCTACTGTAATCAATATTTCGCCCATAATTAAAAGATCCTGATCTTGAGTAACCTTTTGCATTCATGTCATCATTATGGCTCATAAAATCCGCTGGCTGGAATCGCTAGTGTTTATGAATAATAATTAATGGAGAAAGTGACAGGCTGGAGAAGATTAATTAATCAAACGGCGTTTACTATTTAATAAATAAGCGTTGTTCCAAACAAAATTATCAGTTCGTCGTCATCGTATAAATCCTTTAACACTATACTAACAAAAGGTATATGGCCAAGTCCACGCACTTAATTATTATTATTTGTATCTGTACCACGCTTTTACTATAGCTACACTCACAATAAAGGATACACTGGTAATCAATCGTCATTCCACGCGTAAATCGTACGCGAGAGCTAAAAAAGGAGCTGCGTTAGTTATTATTAAACTTGCGTCACATGCGCCGACTCTGTATACTCTTTTTTGTTCCTGCTACCACCGTTCCTCTTCCCATTCCTCCCCATGCTCTCACTACTTCCATGAGAAGCTGCTGGCGAGGACAATGAAGAGGAACTAACTTTGGGATGCACTCCTCCCCCTCCTTGTCTTCCCATACTTTGAACTTTACAATTTATTACAACAGGTCCTTGTGGTTGAAACTGAGGACCATGATGGCCAAGTAAGCTCGAACTCTCAGTAGCCTCATCTTCAGATAAAGAATAATCCTTAGAATTTTCAGTCCTAGATGTCTCATTAATACGATTTCTCATATTTCTGCTTGTGTTCAGCAAAATGGGTGAATCGGACGTTTGAAGGACGATGCGAGGGCTGCCAGATGGCACGGGTAATAGTGGACACTGTTGCAACAGCTCCTCGTCTTGCTGCTGATGCTGTAAGGGCCATTCAATCTGGTCAACGCAAGTCCCCTCGCCATAGAAAGCAGCAGAATTGATGTCGTCAACAGAACAGTCTTGATTATTTGCTTCGGGTAACGTGTCCATGTCACGACCAGAGTCTATGGAAGAAGGAGGAGCTGACACTACATTCATGTTGTCATTCAAACGGACACTCGAGTCGGGTAAAGGAATATCCGACACGTCTGGAGGCGGAGGTGGCAGAATGCGCGGCGGAGAAATGCTAGGAGGCTGTTGATACATATTGCTCCTATCGTTGATTCGACTCACTAAACGAGAAAGAGAAATGCCATGTTAAACCCCATTAGATTTGAGGATGAAGAGATGGGAACTGAATTTTTCTTACCTGTACCAACAGAAGGCATATGAACAGGGGTAGGCACATTAACTTTGGAGGCCCAGGACACGTCTCCTTTCAAATAATTTTGAACTTTGGCATATTCATCCCGATTATTTTCCCAACTTGCCGGAACTCTCCGTCTCTCCGTCGTCTCTTTCATCAGATTATTGATGAAGGTAGGCTTCTCCAAATCGTCTCCGGCGGAACCATAGCTTTTGATTTGATCAAGAGGACTACGAAGATCGGAGAATAAATCTGATGATGCGGATACTGGCCTAACTTCCAAGTTGGAGATCTTCGAGTCCCTCTTGCGAAGTGCTTGCTGCTCCCGATTATCCCGTCCGCTGGCAATACAATTATCCTTGTCTTTCATAAAGGACGTGGCTAAGGGTATGGCACGTGAAGCAGAGTTCCGTTCTCTGGCAATACAACACCGTCGGACGAATATGAAGACGACTAGGAGCATGAGGAGAAGGAAAACTCCAACGACAATGAGCACAAGTTCTTGGTAGTCACTGGCAACGATTGATGGCGTGGTTAAAACTCGGTTGCACCTACTTCCCGTCGCATTTGCTGGACAGAGGCACCTGAAGCCACCTTGAAAGTTTACACAAGTCGACCCGGCCCCACATGCATCACCCCTCTCGCACTCATTAACATCCAGCTGGCATGCGGATCCTGTGTAGCCTTTTTCGCACCAACAAATCGGTCCCGTGGGCCCATCTTCGCAGTCCCCTCGACGGTTACACACGTCACTCTCGCTATAAGTCTCCCTTCCCTTACACCAACGCCCTCTCTCACACCGAGCACCATACGTCCCGTCAATACAACCACAGTAAAACTGGGAGTTTTGGTAATCCACCCCACTAATGGCAGAGGGTACAAGCATGATTGGGCTCGTGGTGGGCATACATTTTCCTCCATTGAGACAAGGGGATGAGGCGCAGGGGTCCAAGTCTATTTCGCAATTGAGACCATGGAACCGGGATGGGCAGTCGCAGCGGTAGCCATTTTCTGCTTCGGCCTGCTTGCAAGTTCCACCATTAAGGCAGGGCTGTGATTTGCATGCTTCCATAACGTGAAGATTACGGTCGCAAGAAAATGAAATATTGCGGGACCAAATAAGATATGATCCTCCTCTTTCTTTATCCAGTGAATGCAGAGGAAGCGGCTGCATTTCAGGATTATTTGAAGGAGAATTTGCTGGGGACTGCGGCGTAAAGTCCCCCTCACCTACACTATCCAGCTCAAGGTCAACCGAGCTAAAAAATTTCGAGTCGGGATTTAAGTACTGTTTGATTTCAAGGGGATGGTGGTGAGGTCCATCAGGCTTTGCTGTATCCGTTGCCGCCGCCCAACTTTCCAAACTAGAATGTCCGTAACGAATATCTTTCATACATCCAATAAATCCCTGGGCAGGAATGAGTTTTTCCAGGGTTTCTCCCGGAATTCCAATGACTCTTGTCCCAATGTAAATTATGCCTCCCGTATGTAAACTTCGTGCGGGTCCCTGGGCTCTTTGTCGCTGCGTAGATCTTTCATCAACTTTGAGTACAGCGTAGTTGCCCTCCAGCTGGAGCGCTATCTTGTGCCAACGACCGTCTGAGACTGAAACAGTAGTGACGGTCAGCACTTCTTTCCCAGTTCCAAGGTCCCATGAGAATTGAACAAGGCCTTGTTTGATCTGTGAGAGAAAATTTCCACACATCAATCACTGCTTCCATCATAACAAATTATATCATGCGTCCTTGACCTACCTCAAGTAATGCATAGTCAAAATGCCCATAAGAATGCAGGAGTGTGCCCGCTGTGTATACTGTTCTGATCCACAGACTTACACTCAGCTCCCTTTCCAGACCAGGACCGACATTGTAAGCCAGGAAGCTTGTTCCACTGCACAGAGAAATATTCACACGGGAAATTAACACACAAGTTTCTCAGACTTGTAACTATTTTTCTGACCCAACAAGACGGAATTTACCTGAAGGAAACCAACTGATGTGAACATCGATCTTCGCAGTGTTCATTTATGGGACATGAAGTCTTTTGGCAGAGGCAGGCGTAGCCTTTTGCTGAGGAGTCTGGAACGCAAATGTAACCTGAAGCGCACTCGGAATGAGCACAGGCATTGATGATATTCTCGCATTTTGGACCTATTTTTAGAAAATCAACATGTTGAGAAGACTCACAAACACAAAAGGCATAAATCACTCTCATACCTCCATATCCCAACGGACAGGCACAGTGTGTCTCCAAGCGGTGCCTTGGTGTTATGAAACTCAGGGTTTCCGTCGCCACTCGCGTCTGAACCTCCTCAAAGCTTACGAGAGTATTGCATTGGCCCCTTTCACACGAATCTTTTTCACAAACGTCGTTGACCAGTTTGACCACCCGTCCTTGAAGCACAGCTTCCACTTGCGGAAGAGCAAATCTTAATTTGGAAATCAGATCGGATGGAGGGACGAATGCTCCGGTCAGGGTGGATTTTACTGCTAAAAGTATGTCAACCGCAGGTACTTGAGGGCTTCTGCGATGTCTACTACTTGAAACGGATTGGGCGCTACTGGAGTCTGCTGCAGCTGAAGACTGAATGCTGAGGATGACGACATCATAGTTGGTAATTCCATTGCTATCCGTTCCCATGGCCTCTTTGACCACGCTGGTAAGACCGAAAATTCGACTCAACAGACTTAATGGGCTATGACCCACAAGTGTCATGACAACTCCAAAGGAGCTAATCTCCTTCTTTCTGGACGACGACGGCACAATATTCCCAAATCCGGTGCTCTGGATTGAAAATGCAGACTTTGGAGTGGGCAAGAGGCTGGACAGGGTGACTATTTTAATATAAGCCTCTCCTCTGGCTGTCCATCGTCCATCACTAACTCCCACCCCGAGCTCGTATGTCCCATCACGAAGGGGGATCAGAGGTTTGATGGTGCCATTCAAGGAGTCAATAGTGAAAATGGAGGAAGACTGTGTTTCCAGTAGGGAATAAACCAGCGTGTCGTAAGGGTCGAAATCGGAAGCATGAACTTGACCCAATGCCACACCAGGAGGATATGCTTCGTTTGGAGTTATGGCAGTAATGGTGAGTGATGAAACAACTGGTGGCCACTGTGACTTGTCTACTACCGTGATGGTGAAGTTCATGTCAGCGTGAAGCGGAGGATCTCCGTTATCAAATACTCGCACCTAAAAGAACGCATGTCCACTCAGAATTCATAAAAGCACCAAGGCGTTACGTCCATGAATAAAATATCACTCCAATTTGTAACATACCTGCAGTCTATAGACATTTTTACGCTGAAAATTCAGTTTCCCGGCAACGTTCAGCGTTCCTACGTCGGACACTGTAAAAGGCAAGCTGGCCCCAGGAACTGCTTCCAAGTCTCGTAAATCCCATGAAAATGGGGACGAATTGGGAGGAGAATCAGCGTCACTTACAGAGAACGTCAGTATGACAAAACCGATTGGTCTGTCCTCCTGCGATAATAATTACGATTCAAATTAAGTCTGCACCCTTCCGTTTGCATACAACTTGAAATTGATACCGCATAAAATACATACCTGCACAACTGCGGAATAGTTTTCAGGGTGCTGGAGAAATACAGGTGGATTATCGTTAACGTCGTTCACTTCCACCTCAACCACAGAAGTGGATGAGAGCGGAGGCGTGCCCTGGTCCGCAGCCTGTACTTCCAGCTCGTAATGCGAAATCTATGGAGTAAAAAGAACGCCATACAGGATAACGAAACATCACTGACTTGGGTTATGTTCGCGCTTGAATGAACCATGTCAAGGCCTTACCATTTCTCGATCCAAAGCGGATGCAACGGATATAACTCCCGTGTTTGCGTTAATACTGAAATGCTCCATCTGGTCCCCCCTTACTATGCTGTAAATAACAGCAGCATTCAATCCACTATCCATATCATTTGCAGTCACCTATCAGGGCAGAAAGCGAAAATGTTATATAATTAAGCATCTTGAGTACATTGCATTGCCAGTTCCTAAAAGATGATTCCAGGATCAGGATGCATTCTGCCATACGTACCTGCGTAACTGAAGTGCCTTTAACAGCATCCTCTGCGATCATAACGGAAAATTTAGCAGAGGAGAAAATGGGTGAGTTATCATTATGATCCGTGACAGAAATGTTCACAAGGCACTGGGAGGCTAACGGCGGCACACCACCATCCTGAGCTCGAACTGCAAGAACATATTCTCGAATTTTCTCGTAATCCAATGAGGCATTAACGAAGATCATTCCTGTCTTTGAATCAATCCCAAAGTGATTGTATCGGTTCCCTCCAACAATTTTGTAAGTTATTTCAGCATTCTCATTAATGTCCTTCGAAGTGGCAGCCACCCTTGTTACTTCCGTCCCAACAGGTGCAATCTTCAAGGGATTCAAAAAATAGATTTAGTAGAGATTCAAAACGGCGCTACTTATTTACGCGGTAATGAATTAATAATATTGACAAACAAACTTTACCTCCGAAACGGCCGAAGAGTAGTAAGAAGAAAAGAATTCCGGAGGATTATCGTTAACATCAGCCACGGTAATGCTGACAAGAGCACTACTTGATAACGGCTGAATACCGCTGTCCACGGCCTGTTTTACACATAAATAAATAGACGCATAAAAAATATAACGCAGGAACAAAAAAAGCCACGATGACGGCTCCTAAAAGTAATTACCTCAATGGTGAGATTGTAATGAGAAATGAGCTCTCGGTCCAATGGACGCAGCAAGGAAATCATTCCAGTGGTAGCATCAATAGCAAACTGGCTCTCAACCACTGCCTCTTGCTCAGCCACAGTAGACACAAGAAGGTAACGGATCTTCCTGTTCATCCCGAGGTCAGAGTCATACGCAAGTACACTTCCTATCAACGACCCTATCCTTGCATCCTCCTTCACTGTCAGTTTATACACCTTTTCACCGAACCTCGGCTCGTTATCGTTAACATCTTCAAGGATTACGCGTAGACTACTTGTGCACTCAAACCCTGCATCCTCATCCCTTGCGTGAACAGTGAGAGAATACACGGGAAGAATAGATTCACGATCAAGAACATTCCTTGTGGTTATGAGGCCCGTATCCAAATCAATGCTAAAGTCTCCAGCTCCGTCGCCACTTATGGAAAAACTTGGGATGGAATTGGCTAGAATTTTGAAAACATAATTTTCAGCATTTAACCCTAAAATCTTGAAAATTCAGAGCAACTATGAATGACTGCTCTTACTGATATCAGCATCATGCGCTTCCATGGTAGTCACGTAGCTTCCGATCGGTACGGACTCCTCCAACTTAACTTCCAACTCCGGAATCGGGCAGATTGGTATATTATCTACGCAGAAAATAGTCTTTGTTGTCATACACACCCACACACACAATGACGCTCAGTTGGTTTTGCAAAGACCAAAACTAACCATTAACATCAAGAACGCGGATGCTGACGTTTGCAAAATCAAGGAACAAGCCATCCGTAGCCATGAGTCTTAGTCTGTAATCTTGTTGAACCTCCGCGTCCAACGAGTGCCAAATGGTAATTTCGCCACGGTTGTTAACCTACAAATAAATCAGAGTTACGGCCTGAGTTTCATCACACAATATTTGCCCATTTCTATGTAGGGGAAGGAAGGAGGATAAAATCACCTTGAAATGGCCCTCTTCATTTCCTTGAATGATGTAGAATGCGAGATGGCTAGGCATGAGGATAGGCATGTCATCCGGATCCGTCGTAGAGACCACAGCCACCACAGTCCCCGCCGATGCATCTTCTTTCACTGCATAGAAGAAACGCCATCGTGATATAGTTATTCAAGTCTTACGGGTTTGCCAAGGAACACAGTCAGAAGTAAAAATAAATTGATTACCTGAAGAGTGATATTCCGGAGCGTCAAACTTGTGAGCGTTGTCATTCACATTGAGAACCTCAACCGTGACCGTTGCTGTACTCATCAAGTGGGGTTTTTCACTATCCGAAGCTGTGATTAACAACGTGTGCACTTTTGTCGTCTGTAAAATGCAATGTCATTAGTTCCAACCGGATAGATTGTTTTTAGCTGAAGCTAACTAAATCCTATTATTATGCGTAGTAAGGTGCACGAAATGGTTCTTCTCACCTCGTAGTCCAACTTATTCACTAAAGTTATCCATCCGTTATCCTGATTCACGGAAAAGTAGTAGCCTTCTGATCCAGGATCCGATTGCACTAGAGCGTACTTCTGCTTCATGTTCCGACTTTTATCCGCATCAAAGGCGTGAACTATAACATTTTGACCAGTGAATTAGAACAGGCAAAGCAATGATTTCCTAATGCACTACGTAATCCACCATAAGTCGGTGGAGTACAAGGCCACTTACTTGTTTCCACCAAAAAGCAAGAATATCATGGCTTACCGACGAACACCAAGGAGCCTTCAGGGAAGTCCTCAGCAACCCTGACCGTGTAATTCTCAGCATTAAATGTCGGTGGGCTGGAGAGGGAATCACATAATATTTATAGTTATCAGTACCAGTATCAAGTTACATGACCGTCAAAGAACAAGACATCAAAAAAATTGTTCGTCAATTCAGCTTATAACAATAATTAGTAATTACTTGTCATTGGAATCCAGAACTCGAATGGTAACCTGAGAAGTAGTCACACTCATCCCGTCTCCACTTTCCGCAGAAACGACAACCTGTGAAAATTATCAAAGTTTGGTCCCCATTACTTACTACAAACCCAGTTTTCCAGTTTCGCATCTAAAGGACGGTACGGGATAAGACACCCTTCTGGGCCCAACCGAGTCCACAAATTTTGAAAACATTTTCTGGACTGGTTTTTCATGTAGATTCTGAATCTGCAATCATTTCTGGTGATTTTGCATGCAAACACCCCGAAAAACGCGAGTACAGTAATGGCGCTTTGCATGCTTTAGCATAAGGGGAGCTATGCGGTGGCGGGACGGTGGAGCAGCTAATGGCTGACGAGCTGCCTCGCTTCTTCGCTCCCCCACCCCTGCGTAGCTCCCCCTATGCTAAAGCATGCAAAGCGCCATTACTGTACTCGCGTTTTTCGGGGTGTTTGCATGCAAAATCACCAGAAATGATTGCAGATTCAGAATCTACATGAAAAACCAGTCCAGAAAATGTTTTCAAAATTTGTGGACTCGGTTGGGCCCAGAATGGTGTCTTATCCCGTACCGTCCTTTGTACAAACGAATCTTACCAAGTGCCGATTTTCAGTCTCCTGATCCAGCCTTGCCTTCACCAACAAGTTCCCTCCAGCATCTACTTCAAACAGCTCTGAATTGTAGCTAACAATTCGAAACTCGGGGGCGTCAACGTTAGTAACCTGGAAAGCTGTGATAACGGATCCTACAGGTACATCCTCTTTGACGAAAAACGTGGCATTCTGTGGGTAAATTTCAGGTGCGGGAGTGCCAGTCGGTAGGATGATGACAGTGACAGGGACGCGGGAACTCAAATTCCCTTCATCAGTTGCTACAACCCAGAAGTGAATGTTGCTTTTCCCTCTGAGCAGCTCCATATCCTCGTCGTTTCCAAGCCGCAGTCTTATCTCTCCAGTCTGCTCATGAATGTCAACAAGTCTCGAGTCCTCCTTTCCTCCTCCAGTTCGATTTCCCTTGTCCCCTCCTGAATCTTCTATGCGATAGCGAGTCCCGAATTCGGTGTCTGCGTCCGTGGCTACAACCTGTAGAAGTAAATGGCCGTTCTGAAGTTTGTCCGCTGGTATGGTTACCCTGTATTCCCCAACAGCAAATAATGGCTCCATTTCGTTCACATTTCCAACCTGCAGCAGGAAGAGAAGAAAAATCGAGAAACCATTAGAATGCTATTCCAATATAATTAAAGGATTCGCTTTTGTGCAATGTCACATGAATTTCTAACCTTGACGGCCAGTTTGGTGAAACCAAGCCAGCCACCTCCATCTTCTGCCCCGATCTGAAGAACATGAGATTCCTTCCGCTCTCTGTCCAAACCATTCCCTCCAGGGCTAACTGACAGGCGAACTTCGCCGGTGCGAGGATTTATGGAGAATAGACCCTGCTCGTCCGCATCTGCCACAAAATACTTGATTTCTCCATAGACAGAACGGTCAGGATCAAAGGCGGATAGCTGGGCGACCAAGTGCTCGTCAGGAGAATTCTCCAGGCATCCAACTTCATAGATGAGAGAGGAAAATGCTGGCGAATTACGATTGCCAGCCTCCACATTGATCTGTAAACATAATCAAGTTAAGTGCGCGGAAAAACTAAATAACTCGTCCATGACCAGTTACGCATTGTTTTTTTTTACCAGAATTGCTTACCAACATAAATTAATAATCAGTGCATTCAACTTACATTGAGACGTGAAAACACGGTGAACACTCCATCTGAAACGGACACATTCAGGCTAAATTTCATTTCCGTGCGAAGCATCCTGGGCTGGGAGACCGTAACCACACCTGCAATACAAAACATGGATGGAAATGAGGCAGGATAAATTATATGGAAATGGATGAATAATAATAGTTGGCTACGAACCAGTTTCACTGTGAATGGAAAATGCTTTCTTGTTCCCACTTTGGCCGACAACGGAGTAGCGGAGCTTGTCACCGTCTGGGTCATAAGCAGTAATTTTGCCTACCACTTGACCTCTTGGCGCATCTTCAAAAATCCACGCCGTGTAATCACTGGATTCGAACACAGGACTGCGGTCGTTAATGCCGGCAACTGAAAGGCAAAATAATTAATTCTAGTTTCCTCCCACAGCACCTTTTAATTTGATTCAGTGCAGCCTCATCCTCCTTACCCTCAATGTTAATTCTGGCCGTGGAACTTAAAGACGGCAAGCCGCTATCTCTGACGATGACGGAAAGATGAAGCTGCTGAAACTGCTCATAATCCAAAGGTCTCCTCAAAGTTAACGTTCCATCACTTGGTCTTATGTAAAGGTATTCCAGCCCAGGAGATAACTTTGTACTGGCCTCCGCAACAGGCTCGTCACCCTGCTGCTGATTCGTCAACGCAGTCTGCTGCACGATATGCTGAATATGGCTGCTATCACTTGCTTTTTTGGATACCCCGTCGGATACTAGTTGGTACTGCAGCAACGAATTTACTCCTGTGTCATTATCCGTGGCTCTTATTTTTGCCACAATTCCATTTAAAGGCATGTACTCCTCCGTTACTACAATGTCATACACGGGCTTTTCGAACACGGGTCGGATATCATTCGAGTCACGGATACGCAGAGACACAGATGTGGAAGACCGTGACGAAGATATGATGTCAGTAGCTCGAATAGTTAGAAGGTAGCTGTCAGTCGTCTCATAATCCAATGGCGAATTCACGTATAATGCTCCAGCTTGACAATCAATTCCAAACATGTCATTCTCATTGCCATCTTCAATGCTGTAAATTATGGGATTCCTGGAATGTGCTTGCAATGCCAACACAGTAGACTGAAGAGCCACATTTTCGGGTATCCACGTTTCATACCACTGTTGCTCAAACGCCGGTTGATCCTCATTTACAACCTTTACGTGGACCGTGACCTCAGATGAGCAGACAGGGACGCCTCCGTCATAAGCCTTGACACTTATCTCATGCTGTCCCACCCCTTCAGGCTTACGTCTCAATCTAATTTCGCCCGTGTGTTTGTCCAGGGAGTAAATATCACCATGAGGGCTTCGTACAAGTTCAAATCGTACAATGGCGTTCTCTCCTTGGTCAGGATCATAAGCCTTGAGCTGTATGACCAAATCTCCAGGCTCAATTGTTGCAGGTATGACGGCAATGTAAGGAAGGTGGAGGAAGCTGGGACAGTTATCATTCACATCCAGGACGGAGACTTGAACAAAGCATCTGTCCAAACGGTCTGCTGTTCCACCGCGTACTTCTATTAGCAGCGTATGCTTCGACTCAACTTCTCTATCAAGCCTTTTCCCAACAGTAGCCACCACCCCAGATGTTCTCGTCACCATAAAGTACGGCGTCGGATTTAGAATCTTGAACTCGAGTTTTTCTCCCAATTCAGCACCCAGCACGCTCAATGAGAGCAGGTTGGTCACTTTGGTAGAATTTTCAGGCACGGATACAAAGAAAGTCCTCTCACGGAAGGCAAAGTTGTCATTTCTTTCCAGTGTTTTAACGTGAATGTTAATGGTGGCGACGGAGCTAAAGCGACCATCAGTCACGCTGATTTCCAGAACATGCTTTGAACCGCCAAAGCCCTCCGCGGAGCTCAGCTGAATTTCCCCGCTTTCTCTGTTGATGCTGAAAAAGCCTCTGTTGTTCCCTCTCGTAATGTTGAACTCAATTTTGTCACCGTCAGCATCATCCGCCTCCATTTTATGTACTATAAGGCCATTGATAACAGGCAGTAAAAGTTCAACCCTTGCAGGTTTAATCCTTGGGGCATGATCGTTCACGTTTAGCACACTGACGTTCACCACTGCAATGTTCGTGGAAAGCAATCCTCCACCATCGAATGCGCGGACATGGAAGGCATAGAAGGGCTTCCGCTCATAATCCAAGGCAGTGACAAGGAGAAGGGCACCAGTGGTTGGGTCAATATGGAAGACTGTCTTCATTTCTTCCTCAATAACCGCATAAGTAACTAGAGCATGAATCCCATCGTCCACATCTCTTGATTGCAACACGAGAGGCTTCCCTTTTTGCAAACCATCACCGCCTACTGCTTCCTTCGAGCCACTTTCATCATCCTGATTTCGTTGCCTAACCAGTGTGCCCAAAGGTGAGCCTTCACTAATTTCTCCCCAGTAATAAATAGAAGTGAATACGGGAGGGTTGTCATTCTCGTCCTCCACAATTACATGAATTTTGCAGCTGGCTGACACTCCGCGCTGAAACATAACAAAAAAACATCAGTGCGGTTCTCATTCACTCATAGCAATAGCTGAGACGCCTTAAGTATTGCACTGAAATTTCTCCACTCACCATATTTGTTGCTTTCACCGTGATGTTATGATGATCCTGAGTCTCACGGTCTAGAAGCCCTCGATTTCTTCCCACAAAAATAACACCGGTGGTAGGATCGATCCAAAAGATGTTTCGACCATTATTTTCAATCTCAAACCTAACGCTGTCACTGTTATCCACTTTCACCCTCGTCACAAAGCTCCCCGCCACCGCATTTTCCTTCACGTACACCCAGGCATCGAAATCAGAACTTTTCCCGTACTGAACCTCATCATCATCACAACGTAGGGCGAGAGCCTTGTCCTCGGGTGTGGATGAAACTACAACGTTTATACTAGTGGTTGCCGTCATTGGTTGCGGTTTACCGCCATCAGCAGCCTTCACTGTCAACTGGTATTCCATTAAGGTCTTTCCAGGAGGTAGGAGGAGTGGGCGGTTTACGTAGAGGTAGCCCGTATCTTGCTCCATACCAAAGGCACTACCAGTGTTGCCGAAAATGATTGAATAAGTTAAACGACCATTTTCACCTCCGTCCGGGTCAAAGGCTTCAACCTGTGTTACCAGCGTCCCAACGGCAGTACTCTCAGGAACTCTGACTTCAGCACGAACCATGCTGCCGAGTAAGGAAGACTGGAAGAACACGGGACCAACATCATTCGTGTCCTCTACATTTACGACGAGGCGAACAAAACTGTACAACTGATGAGGATCTCGGGCTTTGACGGTGAGAATATGTTGTGGGACAGCCTCTCTGTCAATTTCATGCGGTTTCACCACCCTAACATCTCCCGTAAGTGAATCGATTGCAAACAAGCTGAGAGATCCTGGCTGCTGAGCATTATGAAAGCCATATAGGACGGGACTTGTAGAATCAGCCGAGCTGCATGGCATGGAGCTGTTTATGCGTGTGCTCACAATCGGACTAAAATCCAAATCCCTTTCAACCACCTCCGCCATATAAATCTCCCTCTCCCATGCCAAACAAGAAACCCGCTCCCCTTGGATGACGTTAATGTGGAGCTGGAAATGGAAATCCAGAAAGAAAAATTTTATTAATGGTAAACTGGTAGAAATAAGCGGCGTCCTTGGATGCAGCAGCATAGGTCGAAGTTGACGCTAAAGGGAAAAAAGTACTCACCGGAACATATAAATTGCTGTAGCCATCACTAATGCTAATATTCAGTTGGAATTTCTCCTCTCTGTGAATCCTACGTGCCAAAATAACGTTCTGGGATTCTGGAAGCAACATGAAGTTCTTGTCCTCGTCACCGGAAATAATCTCGTACCACAGCTGGTCACCGTCGGGATCAAAGGATTCCAGTGTCTCAACTGTATATCCGGGTCTTTCTTTTGTCGTCAGAGACACTACTGGAGGTGGCTGCTGATTTCCCGCAATTGTTACGGGTAGCTCGGAGGGACTGCTAGTGGCACTTTTAACTTTAAGTATAATTTCAACAGTGGACTTTAATGTCTTCGGGGAGCCGTGATCACTAGCTTCGATCATAAATTTCAACACGGTTCCACCCTTTAGTGAACTGGCGGACGTGTAGATTTCACCAGTCTGACTGTCAATGGAAAAAGAACCCTCCTCAAGGGCCGGGTCAATCCCACTACTGGCCCTGTATTTCAGTTTGTACGTAACTGTCCCATTCTCCCCTGCATCAGGATCGTAGGCAACAGCACGAAAGATACGTCTCCATAGCTGCTCACCACCGTCTGTATTAATCTGATCCGATGAACCATCCATAGATTGCCATTCACTCCACTTGGCTGCCTCTTCAAACTCTTCTGCATCTAACCAATTATCATCGCTCTTATTATCCTCCGAAGGGTCATCCTCCTGCAGCCCTGTCCTTCTATACTCAGGGATAGCATGAACGCTGCCACTTCGAAGGAGAAAATTCGGTCTCACGTCATTCACATCAGTCACTTTGACCACAACAGTTGTGGTTGAATTCAACGATGGAGATCCATTGTCAAACACTGTTACTTCCAGGATATGTTCAGACTGCTCCTCTCTATCCAGCGGTGTACTGGTTGTGGTTATCAGACCCGAGTGAGGCATAATTTCAAAGTGAGGCGTTGCTGCACTACTGCCTTGAATGGCAAAGGTCAAACTGTTACTTCCGTCACAGTCGAATGCATCGATTTTTACGATGGGGATGCCGGGTTCGGTGTTTTCAGCAACAAGAGTCGTATACATTGGATCTGTGGTAAGTGGGACACATTCATTCACATCTGTGAGAGTCACTAGCACTTCCATACGACCTACGATCATCCCTTCCACGGCATCGTTCCGAGCTAGCACTCCTACCCAGTGTGAAGACTGCTTTTCAAAATCTAATGCTTGCGTCGTACGTAATATCCCATTTTCATCGATGGCAAACAAGTAGCGCGTTGGACCATCAAGCGTAAAGATGAGTTCGGATAGGCGAGAGTCGGAGTCAGAGGAAGCGGGAATCACTTGAAGGATGGAGCTTCCTATTGGAGCATCCTCAGGGATTTCTGCCTTTTTTACAATGTCACGGAAGGAAAAGAACTGGACTGGTGTGCGGACTTGGAAAATCTCAACAATTAGGAAGTCAATTATCTCAAGTGTTGGCGTTCCCATGTCCCTTGCTCGGATACTAATGTTGTACATTGGCGTTGCCTGATAATCCAGCTGTCTGCGGACTCGCAAAACCCCGGAAATGTCATCCAATGCAAAGTCATCCCCGTGCCCTTCCACAAGTGAGTATCGTAAAGTACCTGCGAGTCCCAAGTCTGCATCTTTTGCCACCACTCTCGTAACAACCGCCCCGATGGGCCAATCTTCCGGGATTTTTACCATTCTGTACCTCACGGCATCACTACTGCCGGATTCCAAGTCAAACACAGGACGATTGTCATTCTTGTCCAATACTTTAACCGTCAAGACGGCAACGGAAGAGAGCTTCTTGGGAGCGCCGCTGTCTTCGGCCACCACGAGCAGTTCATAAGAGTCTTGAGATTCACGGTCCAGGCCACTCAGCAATGTAATCATCCCAGTGCTGGCGTCAATACTGAATTCAGGGTATTCGTTTAAGAAACGGTATGAGATGCGGGAGTTAGGAGTTCCAGGTTCATCCCCGTCTACGGCTTTAACATGATACACAGTTTCTCCTATCAGATGATCCCCCTCTTCAAGTATAACTTTCATGGCTGCTTTGGCAAATTCGGGTGTCATGTCGTTAACATCGGCGACCTGTAGGTATTTTAAACATTGTGAATAATTAACAAGTGGCTTGTGGATTACATAAAAATTGCAGCTGTGGGGCAGGGTGAGACGCTGCCGCTGCTAACTGTTGCTTTAGCAGAAGATACACGTGAGAAGGCGGTAAAAGCATACATACCTTTATATTTAGCATAGTGGTGGCTTGCTTCGGAGGACTTCCCTGGTCCCAGGCTGTGATGTTAAGGGAAAAGGATGATATCTTTTCCCGATCTAGTGGCAATGCAACGACCAGGTGGGCCTCCGTTCCTTGCCCATCGGTAGTAGCATCACCGCTGACAATGTCCCAGCAGCCACAAGCTTCATCTCCGCCGGTGATGACAAAGGACAAAAAGCCATTATATCCCTTGTCCAGGTCAACAGCCTTAATCTTGGCAGCAACGAAACCCAAAGGTACGCTTTCGTTTACCTGTCAGAAAATGTATGGTCAACCAATCGGTCCAATTACGTAGCATAAGTAAACTAAATGTGATCCAAATATTTGAAGCCAACTCACAGTGACGTCCGTGGGAGAGTCAATAAACCGCGGCGGGTGGAGGTTCTCCCCATATCTCACGGGCAAGGAAACAAACTCATCTGCATTGGAGCCCAGCTTGTTGTTTTCTTCTGCCATGGCTGCTATGCGATCATACCTCTCACGTATCCCCGTATCTTGACATTCAAATACGGACTGTGACGTGGAAAAGAGCTTTATTCCGCTCTTCCTCTCAGAATCCGAGCCGTTGAAATAGCTCTGCAGGCCATCCGTCAGCTCAATTTTGACGGTCATAATGTCAGAGTAATACTCGCCATCACTGGCAGTGACATTGATGTACCGCTTTGCCACCCGCAAATCTCTCAAATCACACATGACACGTAGTCTTCCATTGTACTGATCAATAGCAAAGCATGAATCCTCATTGCCACCAACAATACGATAAGAGACGGCATCTTCGGAATCGAAGTCCAGGGCCTCCACTTTGCCGAATTCCATCTCGAATTTGGCACTGCGGTCAATCATCGCAATGCAATTGGTCACTAGAAATTAATGTACCAAATCAATCACTAATCCTTTTGCCTTTAACAAGGGTGCATAATAATTATGATTGATAATGCAGAGCTGCTGATTTTCATGACATGATAAAACTTACTTGAATTTACGGGTCTGTTGTCGTTCCCATTTTTCAATTTAATTGTGAGTGGGATTTCAGACTCTCGTCTTGCCGGCTGGCCCCAATCCGAAGCTCTAACGAACAAAGTATACTTTCGCCTGTCCGTTTCATAGTCGAGCGGTCTCGTAGTTCGAATCTCTCCCGTAAAGTGATCAATAATGAAAGGTACTGGATTTAGATTTGCAATGTTGTACGTCACGTAGCCATTCTCCCCCTGATCCTGATCTTTGGCAGTAATTTTGGCAACTCTGGTCCCCTCAGGTTCATTTTCGAGAAGGAAAACCTCCGAGGTATTTGAGGGGTATGAGACGCTAATTTTAGGGTCATGATCATTGCAGTCTTTTACTCTGATGATAACTTTGGCTACAGACTGCCGAAGTCGGGGTGAGTTGACTCGATTGGGTCGCCGATCTCTCGAGTCAATGGTGAGCGTGAAGGTGGACTTTGCTTCAGCGTCCAACCACTTGGCAGTGTATAACACTCCAGACTTGGGCTCAAGATAGAATTCTTCTCCCTCGTTACCACTGGAAATACTCAGGCCTAGCGTGGAATCTGGCCGTTTGAAACGAAAGACAAGTGAGTGCGGGGGTGCTGCTTCTGATATGTCAACTTCATAGACATCTTTGTCAAAAACGGCAAAGCTGCTGGCTGAGGGTGGCTTCACACGAATTTGTAGGTTCTAATAGCAAGAAATAAATGAAGACAGTCCCAAAATTTAGTTATTTTCTATGGCATCAAGTGTCATAGGGAATTAAAAGTACAAATTTCTTCTTGAAGATACCTTTTGAGATGTCTTTGAGGGGACTCCATGGTCAGTAGCTACGAGAGTCAAATTAAAATTATGAACAGCAGGTCCTCCACTGCTGCGATCCAAAGTTTTGGCCACTATGGGAGACATTTCAATGTAAAATTCATTGCGACTAGTGGCTGGCTTCACACGAAACATTCCATCTGGATCACCCGCCGTGATCTCCAAATCCGCCAGGCCATTCTCTCCTTCATCTTGATCCCGCACAGTCACCACAGCATATATTGTATTGTAAGGCCACGAGTCAACCTGTGATGCATCATCATCATGGAAACAATAATTTTATTTAGACAATACTTGTTAATAATGCGAGGAAAACAGTCTACGGATACAAACCTCCACTGCATGAGTTATATGAATGTGGGGGGCATAGCGGTTCCCGGGACGGACACGGATATTCACGTTAGCCACACTCCCTGCCGATTTATCCACACTCCATCGATTCCTTGCCGCTACTTGAATCTGCTGAGAACCTCCTGCGGAGCTTTTCGTGTCCAAAGGACGAACTGGTGAGAGGACCCCCGTGACAGGATCAATGCTCCAGTAATCGTTCCATCGTGGTATACTATCATTAAAATAATAAAAAAAACACGGATCATAAGGTGGTCACGGGTACGCATCCTGATGAATGAACTGTGATGTTAATTACCTGTAAACAATTTCCTGGTTGATTCCAATGTCCGCATCGGCCGCAGTTATGACTCCAACCTCGGTCAAAACTGTCGTCCCTTCTTGTACAGTCAGGTCATAGGAACGATGGTCAATGATGGGTTTATTATCATCCAAATCGAGAACTTTGATGTAGACTATGGTAGTTGCACGCAAGGTACTCCCAATGACATGAGGTTTGTCAGTGCTTGTCTTAGTAACAGTAGTCGTCGTAGTATCAAGAACCACGGAAGAAGGAAGAACGGAAGTTGAATTAGCAAAGGACACAGAAGAAGAAGACGAATCTAAATTATTATTATTATTATTATTGTTTATGGGAAGTAATTGAAGCTGTTTGTCTTTCCGACTTTTCCTTTTTTCACCATTATTATTTCTATTTCTATTACGAGTTCTATTTTGCCTCCCGCCGTCACGTTGATTACGAAATAGGAAATTATTTTTTTCAGTCTTTCCACTACCACCACCACCAGCAGCAATCTTCCCACTACCTCGTTTCGAAACACTCTTTACAACAGTAGTGGCAGCAGAAGTGATGACGTCTGATGGTGATGAATTTGATCCAACGCTTGGTGATAATGACTTGACGTTATTATTATTGTTATTATAATGGTTTAACCAAAATCTCTCACTGTATAAATCTCTCCTTTTCAGTCGAAAGTTTTGAGAGTCTGACTGGATTAATTTTTCTGCAGCCGGAATAGCATCTACAAAATCTGAAGTAAATCTCATGTTGGAGGACGAGCCCGATAACGATGAAAACAGTTGATCATAGTCTGCCAAATCACTTTCCACTGCTTCTTCTTCCGTTTCGCCTTCGCGATCAGCTTTCATGGACAGAGTCGTCTTCTTCTTGTTCTTTTTGTGTTGACTCATCCGTAGGGCTTGAGCCCCATAGGGAATATTATTAACATCTGTAAAAGAACTGCTGCTCCATAGGTTCCTGGCGGCACTACTTCCGCTTCTCCTCATTATGAGATCCTCACCCGCCTCCGCTTCAGCTGTTGCTAATAACGATGATGATGATGAATACGATGCAGGCACTACAAAAGTTGTTGTGGTAGCTTCAATTTCCACTCTGTACAACTCTTTAAACTCACGATTTAAAATCCTATCGTTGTCATTCACCCTCAGCATAACAAAACAAAAGTCGCCAACTTGCAAAGGCTCCACACGAAACATACGAAGCGGGTCCCCACTGACTATTTTGTACTTGATTTTCCTTTTTTCCGGCTCATTATTCCATATCCCCATCTTCTCAGTCGTGGTCGCAATGGTGGACCCAACTGAATTTTCCGGCACTGAGGCATTATAAAAAAGTTGGGTGAACTTAAAAATTGATTTGCTGCTGCCGCTGCTGCTACTGTCTTGATCATTGTGTTCGGCTTGATTTTGATGTCTCACACTGCTTCCAACTGCATAAAGATGAGTG
Source organism: Bourletiella hortensis (assembly GCA_034694225.1). Taxonomy (NCBI): domain Eukaryota; kingdom Metazoa; phylum Arthropoda; class Collembola; order Symphypleona; family Bourletiellidae; genus Bourletiella; species Bourletiella hortensis. Next base: position 3,795 of record JAQFYD010000200.1, on the reverse strand, counting down.
AGTGCGGGGCAGTGGCAGAGTAGAAGAAATGAAAATGATAAAAAAGCAACAGTCTTGTAGCCTCTGTTCATTTTGCAATCTGAAAGAAAAAATGAAAAGGAATAAGACGTGAATTAAATAATATTAATAATAATAATTGCAAAGCTCAAGACCAGTGCGATCTGCACGACCATTACTCATAAATTTTGAAAAAGGACAAAATTGTCGTCGTCGTCCTAATCATCCGCAACCGATGCGAGGTGACCAAACACATGCCAAAAAAATGACATCACCTCCTTCTGTTATGTAAACAATGGACACTAAAAATATTTTCCTCAATGGCATCATTATTACATACTTTTGCATCGCATGCAAAATACTGTTACAATAATATCATCAGCACAAATAAACAAGAAACAAAGTCCTATTTCTCCCTCGCAAAAAAGATCAATGTGAAAGACTGCTCACTACGTTCATTAAATTTGCTTCCCGAAAAAAACCGCGCTAAACTTCCGCAAAAAGCTCTGCTCCGAATTCTTACTAAAAGGACAATTTTTAATGAAATACCTTTTAATTAAAAAAAATGATTTAGAAGATGACTGGAAAAACTGTTGGGCTGGATGGATAATGTCCCGGCCGATGCTGCCACATTGTACTTAATTATAATTATTTAAGCTGCTCCGTGTCGTGCGAAAAATCAGTGATTAAATGTTGACTGTTTCAGTTTTTTCATAGCTGTCCTTCCTTTCCCTTTTAGCCGCCTTTCTTCTACAATAATAAAATAAAATAAATAGAAACAAGATAAAGTTTCCCCTCCAAAACTCATCATTCATCGGTCATAATAATTATCATGAGTTGTTCCTTGAAAATTAATTACCACATGTCTAATGATGTTGATGACGCCTACGCCGCTGCTGTTGCTCAAACTGTTGATGATAATGAACCGGTAAGTAAACAGTGCCATTGATGGCAATAAAAACAAATAGTTGTAAATGTGGAACACATGAAGAATCACACCTTGTAAAAACTCACTTTATTATTATTAACTTAACAACCATCTTGTTCTTATCTTGCTGCCACATTTTATATCTTCATCTTCACACTATACTTTCTTGCTATTAAAAACATGATCCACAACGTGTAGTCAGTCAGTCAATTCCTTCTTTCACACATGACATGATAGTAATTAGTATTTCGGTTCCCAACACTTTTTTACACCCTATCCTATACTGTAAATACATTTATACACAAAGAAGAGATACAGATATAGAGGTTTTAGTAGCAGTTAGGATGAGCAGCAGCTCATTATCAGTAAATCCCATGTGTTCACACGAGTCACTTGCTTATAAATACACGGCCGTAATAATAAGTTCCTAACAGGTCATCTTCTTGTTGATCAGAACTGATCACACCTTACAGTAAATACAATGTCACTGGATCTCCGGAACAGGTTTATTCTTGTCATTTTTGTCGTTTCCCAGTCATTTCTTACTTGCCATTAGAATATACTGCTACTGCTGGAGATGTCGGGAATAATGATTTTGGAACAAGACAAGACGAGTGACTGACTACTATTGTAATGGGACTGAAAAGACGGGGATTTGTATATACGATCATGAATTTTCTATAGTGTGAATACATACGGAGGAGAAGAAGAAGAAGAGGGACTGTATTTTTGTTGTTGTCTGCTGCTGCTGTTTGGGAAAAGCCTGTAGGAATCTGTGAGAAATGGCCATTTGGACTGGGAAGAAGAGGAAGCAGTGCTTATTTCCACCTACTCCTCAATAGCTACTGCTGAATCCAGCGGCGGCGGGAAGCTCAAGCTGCTCATCCCAAGCCCTACAACTCCAACTTGCTACGCAAGATGGATCACACACATTTCCAGTCCAATAACAATACACGTTCCAGCACTTTTACGCACTCTTTAAACTACGTACGTACATTACTTTCAAAGATGGGTAGTAAGAAGCTATACAGGAAACAGGAGCCGGGATGGGATGGACAGAATTTATTTTTACCCCAAACGGATGGAATAAAAGAGGAACAGGAGGAGGAGGTAGATATTACGAGCAGCATGCATGCATTCGTTTCACATGGAAATGAATATGGAAGTGTGCACTTGTGTATTCCTCACTCAGGGTCTTTCCGGCCCGTTTTTTGCAGTGTTTTTTTTGGAATTTGCTTTTTAAATAATAATAATATGGTGTACGTGGAGAATTTAGATGTTCATATTATAGATAATCCCATGTATTTACACGTTTAACTTACTGCACGCACATACGGAGAGGAAAGCGCTGCCTTCGTAAGCTGAGGTAGCTGCTGCTAAGTTGTGTTTTACATCCGATTTTTTTCTCACGCAACCCGTCTCGACGTCTTTGTTTACGTTTTTTTTTCTTTCCCTTTATGGAATCCGTATTTGTAAACATTGCTAGCTGTAACCCGAGACAGTTCTTCTTACATTTACGATGTTCACGAGCTCAAGTTCATGCTGGCTTGCTCTGACTGAATGAATGAGTGTAAATTGGAAGCTACGGATGAGGTGGATATAAATAACAGATGGATGCTGCTGAACGTGTTCTGTGTTTAGAGGGAATGAATCGCTCAAGTTTTATCATTGGAGAGGTAGCTTCCCGGCTGTTGCTGCTGCTACAACTTATTATACAAAGTATCCTGGTGTTTGGAAAGTAAGTAGCAAAAGGAAGGAAGGAGTGGGTTGGGCAGGAATTGGAAAAGATGTTATTGTAAAGAATTGATTCAGTGATTGATGACGGCAGTAGCTGCAGTACTCGGAGTGCCCGAATCATTTGGGCTAATGGTCGAAATTGGCAGATTTATAAATAATTAAAGGAGCCTGCAAACATGCTGTTGCCCGGAGAATTTACTGCTTTTAAGGGCACGTATGCTGCATTTGAGTTGCCATTAGCTCTCCCTTTCCATTCCGCATCGGTTGCCTCTTAAACGCTGTTAAGATGTGCGAATGTTGAGTGCACTGCACTGCCGGCGGAACTATTTATGTTTATGCGAAATAAAATTGATCGGATCGACATTTTGGCAGCAATCGAAAAAATGGCTACGTGGATAGAAGGAATTATATAATGAGTCATTCCAGGAAAACTCGGAATCGGTTCTCCCTCATGTTCGAATTTGTTTGAAATTTTCACAGAAGTTGTTACCCTAGAGTAGTGGATTTCAGCAATATCATTGGTTCCATCCTAGGTCCCTCCGTAACCGAGATATAACGGTTTCCGTGTTTTTGGAGGGATACGGGGATCCCAAAATTACTTGGGCGCCCATGGACCGATTTTAAAAAATTTTCTTGTAAAATGTAGATTTTTCTTTACTTAAGAGTAACATGTGAGGGCGATTTAATATTCGCAGTCGTTCACGAGAAATACGAACAAAACCAAAATATGTGGCCCGTTTTATGGGGATTTTTGGTAATACCAGATGAGAACACAGAAAATAGGCCACATATTTTGGTTTTGTTCGTATTTCTCGTGAACGACTGCGAATATTAAACCGACCTCACATGTTACTCTTAAGTAAAACAAAATCTACATTTTACAAGAAAATTTTTTTAAATCGGTCCATGGGCGCCCAAGTAATTTTGGGATCCCCGTATCCCTCCAAAAACACGGAAACCGTTATATCTCGGTTACGGAGGGACCTAGGATGGAACCAATGGTATTGCTGAAACTGGCGTCAAGTTTGCAGCCGCAGCCATCAAAATTGCAGCCGCAGCCAAAAAAGTCAAATTTGCAGCCACAGCCAAAGCGTCAACTTTGCAGTCAGAGTCCCATGTTAAAGCCCATATAA
>JAQFYD010000199.1:0-24839 GCA_034694225.1 Bourletiella hortensis | reverse complement strand
ATGATCAAAATATAGATATTATCAGATATATAAAAACACAAAAATAATTATAGTTATTGAGAGATATATTTTTGATCCATTATTTTGAAAGTTTAATTCGTTCTAATCAAATTATTCTCACGTGTTATGTGCGTTGAAACAGTGGTGTATAAAAACTTAATCAGTTTGAGTGTACTTTTGAATTGATTTTATTTTGAGTGCAATATAATAAAATTATTAAAGAAATTCCTTAGTAATATGCTTTTGTTTTTTGCAAATACAATCGTATATTAATTCGGGTCATTATTTACCATATAACTTGTTTTATAATTATTTATAATTTAAAAATTCTAGCTGCAAAGTGGTTTCAATTTTAATTAGCACAGCAGTCTTATATAAAAATTTAAATAAAACAATTTCTATTATTTGCTTTTTTGTTTGGAGTTCAATTAAATTTAATATATTGTATTTCAATGACATATAACCACAATAAATTATAATACGAAAAATATATACAAAAAAACTTGTCTTGTACAACTACTTAAGCTACAACAGTTTTATACAAAATACGTCAGTTATAATCGAATAATATAAATTAATTTCTAAAAAATATAATTATACAGTCTATTCAATATGGTTTTAAAGCTAAATTGATGTAATTTTTGTACATAAAAGCGTCAAATATTTAAATTACACGTTTATCTACAATGCGAGAGAAAATATCGTTTTTTGGTTCATAAGAGGTATTTTTAGTGTAATCAATTATTAAAGAAAATTTTATTATCCAATTTAAGATATTATTTGATTTTAGTAACAAACATTATAAATATATAATAATTACTCAACGGTTTTTGATATAATATAATATTTTATTTATATTAAAGATATTAAAATTTGTAATATTTATGAATTTTCATGCGCTTTTGTAGAAAATGATTTTATCTGTTTTGCATAATTGCACTGTATTGGTATGTAAAAATTCTGAACATTGCAGATTTGCAACTAGTTCAAAATTAAAATAAAAACAAATATAGTAAAACCTCTATAAACGACAACCTCTATAAAAAAGAAACCCTTTAAATAATAAATTTGTAAAATGAGTATTTTGAAAAATAATACTAATTAAAGATAAAATTTATTTTCATTTATTATTGTAAATTTAATTTATATATTGTATCATATTATACTTTTAAAAAGGATCTAATTTTGAAATCATAGTTCAATTTATTTATTAAACCCTCTAAATTTAAAATTAATTATTAAATCTAATATCGATTGATTTAAAGCAAAACAAATTTCTCTATTAATGAGAAAATAAAAAATTCATATACAGTCAACTCTCGAGATGATACTAAAAATGGGAATCGAATATTTTAAGTATTAAAGCGAGCGTGGTATTACGCGAGAGATGTTATAATGAGTTATCATTGCTAAATAGGAACCCATAAACATTAATTTATTTTACACTTTTATTATTATATCAAAGGCGGTTTACTCAATAACTTAGTAATGTTTTTGGATTAATCAAATTAAGTTTTTTGTAAAACAAAAATTTTTTTGAAAATAAATATTTTTATTATAACGTATTTCACGCGTTTAAGCGCAAAAAATGTACATTTGATCTCCGCATAAAACTCGTGCATTTTACAATTGACTTGTTTTCTGCGCAATATTTTAAATCGAATTGAAATTTTATTTTTGTTTCACATGGGTAAGGTTTATTTAGATAGCATGATAGCTAGTTGTTTTCTGCTTTTATAAATATATATCAAAATATAATACAAAAAAAATTGCACCATATATACTATTTAGAATGACTTGATTGATATTAATAATTAATTTAAAAACAATATTTTTCTCGGTATGCAGATTTTTCTAAAATTTGTACATGCGATATGCGCAGAATAAGCGTGAAATACGGTAAAAAATTAATTTATTCAAAAGTTAAGAGAAATTTGCAATAGAATTAAATATTGTAAATAATTATTTACGATTAACAATAACAAAATAAATTTTATGAAAGAAACAAAATTTTAATTAATTACATATGATTATAATTTATAACAATAACTATTAATTACTCAAAACTAATCTATGTCATAAATATTAGACAAAAGACGATGAACATTAACATTAAAGTCGTGCAATATACACTAACTACATATATCTTTTTACAAATAATACATTATTTGGCATTACGTCTTTTAAAGTGTGCATACGTCATTATGACAATGTTTTAATAAGAGTGTAAATTAAATAATCAAAAAAACTAACCCAAACCCAGCAAAACAAACAACTCACAAACCCAAACCCAGCCAACAACTTTAATATCAATAAAATAAAATAAATAAAGGGCTAAAACCTTATTAATTATCAATAAAAGATATTGTTTTATAATTAATTAATATAACATAAATTTATTTATTATAAGTTTGGTTGAAAAAAAATCATAATCGTCATAATGACGTATGTACACTTATCAAGACACACTACCCATTATTTATTATATTTAAGAATTGGACATATCAATTTATTTATTTATTTTTAATTTAACGTGCTTATATAAACATTTAAAGTAAAATAAATATTATTTAAATTGTACCAGACTTTATAATAGTATTTTCTCGGTAAATACTTGCAATTGGTGGAAGGGAAGTCAGACACGCTATATTATAATATCTATATTTCAAATACATACTACTCCTTTTTGTTGGGTAGTCCACAATTATACGGACGGTCTCACTTTTTTATATGAACATTCTCACTTTTTTATATGAATATTTTCATAATTCATATATTAACATGGTCACCATTTTTATATGTACATAGTTATCAATTAGATATAAACACAATTATCAATTATTTAAGGACATAGTTGCCAATTAGAATTAAAATATTAAATCATTAACTCTGATAGAATAAATATATCATAATGAAATAAGTTTTTTAACTTATGCAAATAAAATTTGCTTAAGAATTTAGGTTTTATAAACAAAAAGTCTGTTTAATTAAATTAAAATAACGATGACATAGTATTAACTTTTTATAGACATCTAAATAGAGCTTATGGTATAATTGTTGTATTAGAATTAATAATTTAATTGTATATACATGATTGTTAACTATGTCCAAATCTAATTGGTAACTATGTTCATATCTATTTGATAACCACGTCCATATAAAATGATGACCATGTCCATAAATGAATTATGTCAATATTCATATAAAAAAGTGGAACTGTGCGTATAATTGTGGCCTACCCTGCAAAAAAGAGAAGTATGTATTTGAAAAATAGATATTATAATTTAGTGTGTCTGACTGCCCTTCCCCCAATTGTAAGTCACTACCAAGAACATACTATTATTAATTTTGGTACAATTTAAATGAATAATTAAATTATTGTTATTTTCTCTGCATTTTTCTAAGAAGATCTGAGTTTATGCTTTTAAAGACAATTATCGCCATAAATATATTAATCAAAATTTGTATTGATGCAAATATAGATAATATTTTAACTGTCTAAAATTTTTATTATAAACAATAATATAAAAGCAGTATCAATATAAATTTCAAGAATTTAATACTAAAATAGTTTAGTGTCCGTATGATTGATATTAGTCATTTTTCTTACAGTAAATTTGAGTTTACATACCCTAGTTTTCAATTTAACACTTAAAGTACATTGCGAAAAAAATAATATCTAGATAATGTTTAAATAATTTGTGTAAATAATTTAAAGATTGTAAATATTCACATCATTATAATGAATTGTATTAGTGAATTTATACCTTTGTACAAAAGTATTATTATTAAATAAATTAATAGTCTAAGTGCAAATATTATAAGATTCGTAAAAAATTATTAAATCAATAATTATATCTGCTTATATTTTAAATTTTTATTTCGTTAATCTATAACCACAATGATTATATTATTTTAATTGTTTTTATTAAGCAAACATGTAATATACATAATTCACATCTTTTAGTTTTAAAAAAATAGTATAGGATTTTTTTACTTTAAATATATTATTAATATTAAACAAATCGACTAAAACGTAGATCAAAAACAAAAAAAGTGATTATATAAATAATTTTAATCAATTAGTTATCAAAAATGATTATAATAAAAATATATCATCAATCAGCTATTTTATAAATATATAGTAAATTTATAAAAATGTTGGATTTACATAATGTATTAAATGTTTTAAATTTATAGAAATACAAATAAAAGCAAATAATTATACTTTAACTTTAAAAAATTTGATTTCCAAAAAGTTCTTAAATTAAACAAGTGGTCATTTAATGAATGGAAGAACCATGCCTAGAACCTTGGATTATTTCTCAGTACGCTAAGCTCTAACCATTACATTAAATGACCACACATACTTTATCTAATTAGCGTATAAATTATAATCGTAATATTTTTGTAAATTATAGTTAATATTTTACATTCTAAAATACTACAGTAGTGTGATTTTTATAGGGAATTATCTGCCTTTTAACTTAACAATGCCCTATAAATTAAAAAAATTTTAATGAATTTATTTTTAAAAAAAAATAAAAAAAATCATAACGCATGTTTTGTGTAAAATATATAAACATAATTTTTAACTGCTTTTAAATAAAAAATATATTTTTATAAGCTTATTTTTGGAAAACAATCGGTTATGAAAATTTCCTTTTTATAGAAATTTTGTTTGATATTCAAGTATTTTGGTGTTCTATTACAATATTTACAATAATTTATAAAATTTATTTTAAAAGTCATTTTAATTATGTTTTGATTAAAATCCATCCAATAAGAATAAAAATTATTCAATTATTTACTTTTATGTATATTCAATTTTGGTTTAAAATTTAATTTTCAATTTTTTGTGCCCTCCAAATTTAACCTGTTTTTCTAAAAAATTCAACTAAATTTAAATAATTATATCATTCTTACCCTATATATTTACATTGCCCTATAAATTATAATTTTTATGAGCATGATGCGAGAATAAAATAAAAATTTAAAATATAAGATGTATTTATTTGTATGGAGGCTTAATTTTAAATTTAACTGGTTATTTATTAATTTTATGATATTTTTCGGAAATTTGCTTTATAAATTTTGAAACTTAGAGCTAAATTTAGCCCATATAAAAATCACACTAGTGTATTTACAAATATATTTAGTGTGTTAATTTTCATATTCTCCTTAGATTAAAATTAAAATCATATTTTATACGGCTTGCTATATTTATAAATAGGAATGTTATACTAATCGGTTAAGGTGTCTTACAATAAAGCCGACGTCATTATGACGTTTTTTTTTAAAAATTCAACTAAAATGCTATAAAATTTAATAATTTAAATTAATATATAAAATCTCAAATGAAAAATTATTTTTTATTGAATTTATTTTTTTCTTCAATTTTTTTATATATTTTACTAAATTATTAAACAATTAAATAATAATTGATTATTATTTCCATTTAATTTGGTTGAGAATTATACGATAATTTGAAATGATGAAGTCGGTTTACTTATAAGACACCATAACCTATAATTATATCAAATGATTCATATTATAAATTTTTATACAAAAACGAATAATGGATATTTTTGTCTTTATATAATTTTCTCATTTTTATTCACTGTTTTAGTATTATTGATAATACTTTAAATGCTCTAATAGCTTTTAAAAATACTATTATAGTACTTTTATTAATTTTTGATATTTTATTTAATAGTTTTATGCAAGAAGATTTTTAGAGAAAATTTTGGATTTTATATATTGCACTCCCATCAATTTATAAAAATGGTTTGTATAAAAAATTCTGTGTTAAAAATTTATGCGTTATACATGTATAATATTGATATGTTAAATAATGTTTTTGATAATTCAGATACTTTTCACCAAATAAATAATCATATTAATCGTAAAAAATTATAAAAATTACTATGACTAAAAAAGAGTTTCTATGCCTAGTTTTCAATGAGAACTTATATCAAGTAGAGCCCAAAAAAAGGACAGAATATATTAAATATATGGACCATAAAAAGGCAGAAATTTCTAACCTTATTATGACTAAATTTAAATCCTTTTTGTTAAAAAAGCGTGATAAAAATATTATAAGTACATAATATAAATATTGCTATATGTATTAGACAAAATGGGCATTTATTCATAACAATATGAATAAATCTGTAAAAAAGTATGAAAATTAGATAAAATTATGTATTTAAAAATTTATAACTTATTGTCAATGATCAAAAAAGTAAGAATACTCTAATGTTTTTACAAAAAAACTGAACAATTCAGTTTTCTTTTAAAATTGAGTTCTGCTAATAACACACGATTGTATCCCGATTTTTATAAAATTATGACATATAATATTTAGATCTAATATGTCTGTTTTCATTTTAAAAATATGGTTTTTATCGGAAATTTATTAAATACTCAAAAATAGAATTTAAAAGTTAGTTTATATAAAACTAAAAAATATTTTGATTTTATACAATGTTTATAAAATAGGATGATTTTTATTCACATCTTTAATGTTTCGACATTGATAAACCCTTCAATACTTTATCAATTTAATATATTTATTGTTAAGAATTTTAAACATGTATTTTAGAGGGAAAATCAAATACAGAAGCTCCACTTATTGGCAAATAGAATAACTTAAGTACCGAAATATAGCATAATTGTTTTTGTACAAATATTCGACAATTGGTTGTAAATAAATTTGTTTTAGAGCAGTGTTTTAAAATGAAAACTGCCATATATTTGTAAGCAACTAAAAAGAATGTAAAGATATAAATTTTTTTATATTTTGTGTCATATCAGATGATATGTAGGTATTGACTATTAATATTTACTCATTATATATAACCTCCCCAATCTTGCCGGGGTAAAATATAAATCAAACACTGTGATACATGATCTTTGTTATAAGAAATAAAAACTTATTAAAGTATGTGATTTTTGTTATTATATTAGTTAATAAATTCCTCTCCCAGGTTGGCAACTAATAGTATTATCTCCAACTAAGATAATTAAAGAAATTTGAAATTTTTTTAGTTTTATTTAAGATAAAATTGAGGAATAAATAAAGGTTATTTATATATCGATGTTTGAAAATATATTTTTTTGAAATTTTCTCTCAAGAGACTCATATTTTTATTCGTTAAATAAAAACTATGCGTGTTTTAAACTAAATTACCTTAGTTTGTGCTTAAAATTGTATATTATCTAACTCATTTTGAAATTACCACATTAATTTATAAACATTGCTAGTATATAACAAACATGTGTTTAGTTGGAAGTCCATTAAAGCTTGAAATCAATTTAAAAACAGTTAATATTTTAAAATTTTCATAATTAAATGATTATTTATAAAGCATTAATGTTGTATTTTTGTTTATAAACTACAATTAGGGCAGAAATAAAAAAATACAAAAAATTGATAGATGGTGGTTCAAAAAAGACATATCCGTTAAAAGTCATTATCACCAAAATCTTAAACATGTTTCTTGAAAAACATATGATAGAAATACTAAAAATATAACATTATCACCATTTATATTTTTTAAATAAAAATAGCGTCCTTATTTATTATCACAAGAATAAATCTATCTAAAATTTTAAAAATAAGAGTGAAACATGTCGTATTTAAATGCGATATAAAATAGTATAAAGAATTAAAAAATATTTTAAAAGTCGAGTTTTTTTAAATATATACAAGTTTCATCTGTCACATTTTTAGCCCTAGGGTATAAGTTTTTGGTCATTAAAGGCATTTTAATTATAGATTTTTTACCTCATATAAGCACTAATTGAAAATAAAAATGCAGTAAACAAAGTTTACTATGCACTTTATTGTTAAATATATTCATGCACAGTAATTCACACCTTTTCTGGGCAGAAATTTCGACACCATTTCTGCGCATGATCTATGTACACATTTATAATAAATCTATGGCCTAAATAAAGCCCAAAACACATAAAATTACAAAAACCTACAAATCACCTGTTTTTGATTTTTTAAAAAACTCGATCTTGACACCTTTTCCACGCAAGATCGATGTAGATTTTTTGCGCAGAAATATGTGAATTACTGTAATAATTTTTTTTGTGCATTAAGTCTTATCATATATGAAGTAAGCCATAATTTTATAAGTAGCAAAATTATTTTACATATGCATTTTTTTCTTATATATATACATTAAAAGCGGATTTTACAAATTTAATATTATTACTTCTTCAAATATTATGCTATTAAAAAAATTGTGTTTGAAATAAATAATAGGCATTAGAGTACAGATAGGTTATGTGTATTTGTATTTTTGCGAAGCCGGCAATAAGTCTTTATTTTTTACTGAAAGTCTATAATTTAGATAAGTCTTTTTCGAAAAAAACTTTTCTTTGAATATAAATTGTTCACTGAATAGTCAATAGTGAATTTATAACATTTATAAATTTTATATTATATAGACATATAAACTCAGAAGGTTATTTATACATCCAACAGAAGTCGTATATAATTTCTTCCATTTCTGTATTATAAACGAGTTTATTATAAAAAATGCTTAATGTTCTAAGTTCAAAAAAATACCATTTATCGTTTATTTTTTATAATATTTAAATAAAAGAGTATTGGAGCTTTTTAAACAATTAAAATGATAATTGCTTTACATTTAAAAAAGTAAATTAAATTAAAATTATTAAAATTGATATTAAATGAGCAAATTCCGCTTTTTATGTATATATACCATTTTTAGTTGCTGTTCGTCCTATTTTAGTTGTATTTTCGTCTTTTATATTTGGCTTTTGTCTTTTTCTAAATCGATTTCGTCTTTTTTTAAATCACTTTGTCTATTATAGCAAAATAAAAGGACTAAATAAATAATTGCATTTAAACTAGTTGAATCAAACAGAAAATTAAAAATTTCATACTAGAGTATTTAAGACTGGCTTTTTAATTATAAAAAGTTCATTGAAGTTTAAAATTGCTTAAATGTATTTAGAAGTACAACTTAAGATGTACAAAATAAATTTTATAATAAAAGAATACAAGTTTGAAAAGAACATAAATTTTAAAAATAAAAATAATAGGTATTTTATAATATATATTTTTAATTATTATAACAGGTTACCTGAATAGTATTATTCTAAACAATAAATGACTTGCTAGTGACTTTATAGCTAACCTGATATCATTATAATAAATTTAAAATTTTTTTCCAAATAAATAAAAACATAGTTACATTTAAAAGGAAACAAAAAAAGCAACATCAACAGTTAAATTTTCAACCATTTAATTTATCAATAGTCATAAAAGTAAGGCAATTTCCAATTTTATAGTCTATTAAATAGTAAACTAACTAGATTTAGATTGCTTGAAAAAGATGTTTTGTAGCTTTTGTACTTAAATACGATTCAAATATACATCTTTGTTATTTCGTAATTTTAAAGAAAATGAATTCTTAATTAAATTTTAAAAAGGAAGAATTTAGAATTAAAAAACACGAAATTAATTTGAGGCAGGAGGAAAAAGGTGGATGTCAAGACGAACAGAAATTATAAAAAGACGAAAGCCAATTAAAGAAGACTAATAGCAACTAAAAGTGTTAAATATAAGAAAAAAATGATTATGTAAAATAATTTTGCTGCTTATAAAATTACGGCTTACTTCATATATAAAAGACTTAATCCACGAGAATTATTTTTTCATGAATATATTTAACAATAGAGTGCACAGTAAACTTTGTTTACTGTATTTGTATATTTAATTGGTGCACAAATGAGATAAAAACTCTACAATTAAAAATTTAAATTAATAGCAAAATAAATAAAAAATCATTAAATTCTTACGTCGAATTATTTAAGTACATATAATATTATTATTTTGGTTATTGTTTTACAATTTACATCTTATATATAATAATAAAGAGATTATAGATGTGTTTTAAAAACGAGTTAGCAGTTTCTACAAGCGTTATATGAAAAAATACTTCAATAATTATGCATTTGTGCTTACATTTTGAAAAGCCTTACTTAGAGCCGTTTTTAATATATTATTACTTAGGGTTTTTTAAAAATTGAGATTTGATATAATTTAAAAAATGAATCAACTAAAAGAAAATAAATACTTTTTTCTGAAAATATCGAATTATATTTGAATACTTTTGATATTACTTAAGTTGAGAGTAGACATTATGAATAATACAATATTATTAGTCTAAGTTCAAATAAAATTTAAGCTAACAAACCTTACTATGGAAATGCTTTTATTTCATGATTATTAATACAGCGTGTATAAACGAGTATGAATGACAAAAACTCAACATAAAATTGATCATTTTTTAAAATTCAGAGAACAAATAAATACTAATTAAACAATTTTAAACTTCCAAAATTAAGTTTTATTTATAACAAAATTTTATTTATCATTGTTTCCCGTTTTTTAACTTGTTGATTATAAAATCACAAAATTAGGTATTAAAAAAGTGTGAATTCAAAAACTTTTCTTAGATTAGTAAGTATTGCACATATTTATAATTTTTAAACAATTTAACACTAAATTTAAGAGATGAAATAATTCCGATTATCATTTGGTCTTAAGATTATTATAAATTTTGAGCACCCCTTAAAAAAGTTTGTTTAAAAACAAACTCTATTAGTCAAGCTAAAAATGAAAAAACTTAACATAGAAACTATAAAAAATTACTTTCTTCTTTACAAGTCAAAAGAAAGCATATAAAAAATTTGTTAATTCCAAAAAGTATGCAAAAGTACCATTCACAAATATTTAAATTTTTATGCAAGAAAGTATTAAAGACAAAATAAAGGACGGAATAAATTATTAACTAAACAACAAGAATCAATTTTAATAAAACTATATAAAGAAAGAACAATAATGTTTTGGAGCGAAGGGGTGTAATTAGTAAAAGAAAATTTTGACATTGTCTGCACATAAAAAACAATAAGAAACTATTTAAACAAGTCTAATTTACATTATTATAGAAAAAATAAGAAATCTTTTTTGACATCAAAACACAAAAAAGATCGGCTTGATTTTTTCGGAAAAATACAATGAATATTCTTAAGATGGCTGGAAATTTATTATATGGTCTGACGAGTGTATGTTTAGTATTGTAAATAGTAATAGATAAGAATATTATTGGGAAGAAAGTGTAAAAGTTTAGAAGAAAACATATTAAAAAAACTTATAAATATGGTATAGGGAATCTTATGGTTTGCAGTTGCATAACTAATAATGGTATAGGCGAGCTCTTAAGAATTAAAGGATACATGAATTTAATAATGTATATAGACATATTCAAGAATGGTTTGATAAAATCATCAGAAGATTTTGATATTATATTAGATTCTTGTTCATTACGACATGATAATGATCGTAAACATAAATGTAAGTTGGCCAGGGAGTGGCTAGATACACAGAAAATAAATACATTGCAATGGCCTGCACAGTCTCCTGATCTCAATCCTATATAAAATATAAGGAAAATATTACATCAAAAAATATATTTGATATATGATGAACCTAAATAGTCGACAAATTATGGTTTCAATTAAAAAAGCAATGGAAATCAATAGATTTAAAAATAATTCGAAATCTCTATCTCTCAATGGGACAAAGAATAAAAGGTTTATTAAAAGCTAAAAGAGGATATACAAGATCGTAGAGAAACTTTTAAAAATTTGAATAAATATAAAATTTTGCTTTTGATAAAACAATTTTTTAACAAAATTTATAAATATGTGAAATTCTTATTAATCTAAGACAATGTTTTTGTATTCACACTTTTTTAACACCTGATTTTGTGATTTTATAATCAACAAGTTTAAAAAGCGAGAAGCAGTGATAAATAAAAATTTCTTATAAATTGAGCTTAATTTTGGAAGTTTGAAATTGTTTAATTAGTATTGATTTGTTCTCTAATTACTAAAAAAATCAAATTTTTGTTGAAATTTTGACATTCATACTCGTTTTTTACACCCTGTATTTATTATTTTGCTACCTTCTTATCTGTAAAAAGCATTTTTCTTTTTATAAGCATATGTGCTTAATTTAGTATCCAAGATTTTTTTAAAAAATTGAAATTTTAAATATAAATGGATCTAAAATTTAGAAATACGATAAGTAGGACTCAAACAAAGAGTCAGATAAAATGACAGATAGTGATCAAAAAAGGTAGATTAGTCAAACGTCATTATGACAAAAATCTGAAACATGTATCTAAAAACAAAAATATGACTAATATACTAAAAACATGTTTTTATTTCTATGTTCATCTTTTTCCCTAAATAAAAATGATATTCCTTTTTAAATTCACAGCTGTAACTCCGTCAAAAAGTATTAAACTTAGACAGAAATCTGTTTTTTAAATTATATCATAAAATATTATTAAGAATTAAAAACCGTTTATAAATGTGAAGTTCTTTTTAAAAAAACACAAGCTTCATCTGTCACGATTTCGTGATCTAACTATAGGGTGTTGAAAGATTAAGGTAACACTTTTATCTAAAAAATTTTAACAAATATATACACATCCCGCAATTAAAAAATGAACCACCTCTATTTTAACACAATAAATATATGCAAGAAATTCAATAACATCAAGTTATACATTATAATTGATGTATTAGAAATAACATTGTATATGTTAAATTACAATTGTGTACTCATAATTTGATAATAAGTCTATTCAAGTACAGAAAAGAAATGAACCGGTTACAAAAGCAGGCTTTATATAAAAAGTAATTTATATAATTAAAGCAAAAATCTTTCTTTTATGGCATTTACTTCTAATTAATATAAAAAGAGTTTAATATAAGTTAATAAAATATCTTTATGATATATATTCATCAGTTTTTTATGAGCCGTCAATTATTGCTTTTATCAGACTCTCTTTAATTTTAAAAGATCTAATCTTATATATCAAATTGTAAAATGTACTCCACATATTATTTGTGATGTATTAATAAGAGCATGAGTATGCTTAATTAAGTATTTTCAAATAATTACTTTAAACTATTTAGGGTTTGAAATATTTTATGGTTTAGTACGATTGGTTGGGGTTATTTTTTTAAATTTAACATTAACATGTTATTTCTATTATAAATAGAGTCTTTCATAAGAATACATCGATGTTTTTAGTTCAGTTTATTTGCTTGTTTTTCAAGTTTTAGTACTTTCAATTGGCGCTAAAATTATTACTGCTCCCCTTGCGCTATAATTATCGTTTTTTAAACTCTTATATTTTTAAGTAACCTAGTATTTATTCAAAAATAATCTGCTTATTTTTTCACAGCAAACATTTTCCCTCCAAAATAAACAGTATAAAACTTGGCCATATTTTTCAGGTTTTAAAGCATTATTTATCATTGCTTGACAATTATTTTTAATCAAAACATGGTTTTAAAATTTTGATTAATTAAAAGGATTTAAATAAATTTATATTTTTCTTTTTGCGTACACACACGCACCACAATTCAATTTTTTATTAAAAGGGGGTGTATTACTATTGTTTTATTTTATAATTATTCAAATCATATATTCTCGATGTCTATGATTTTACTCCTATAAATAATACTAGCTCTTCCATTAGTATTACTTATATTTGTTTTTATATTATGAAATATTTTCCAGACTTTGTTTTTAGATAGACAGAATTCTTTTTTGTGGTTTCTTGTACTTTCAATATTAGAGTTTATTCTTTTTATTCAGTTTGTCTTTATATTTGTATACATTTGCATTAATTAACTTAAATAATGATTTTGGGTCTTATTCATTATATATTATTGTATAAGTTCAAGCTACGAAATAAACATGAAGTTCATTTGTTTTTTTTTGAATCAAGTATAAAAAGTATTATTGATTGTGATATCTAGTTTAATTACAATAAAGAAATAAATACACAAAACCGATTCGGATGTGATGGTGGAACTTTTCATAAATAAATATATACTGAGTTTTTTATATTCAATATTCAAGTGGTTCAATTTTTTTATTTTTGTGTGTGAATAGAATTTTAGTAATAAAAATAAACTTAATATTTAATATATAATAAAACATAGATAAAAGTATCCTCATTTAGGTCCTATTATTTTTTCTATCCATTTTTTAAAAGTTGCGATCCATTTTCTAAATTTCCAATTGGATATAAAATCTAAGATTGGTGAAAACGAGCTTGTGCCTCTTCAGCTGTTGAAGAAGGAGATTCAAAATAAATTGAATTTTTTACTATTTCCTATATATTGTCTATTGAATTTTAAACCAGAAAAATTCCAGCTTATTTCTTATATACGATTAGGTTTATATTATTGAACTAATTTATTCAAATTTTTTTAATTGGGCGTAAGGTGTAGCCAAGTCTTCAACTAAATTTGGTAATGGTTTTTTTGCAAAACAAACCTATTGATAAATGGTTAATATATAAGGTGTCAATAAATTTACTTAACATTTTTATTTTTAAAACTTTAATAATAAATATTTAAAAATTTTAATAACAAAAATCAACTACAACTTAAATCAATAATAAAGCAAAGTTAAAAGTATTCTTCTTTAGCTCCAATCATTTTTTCTATTCTTTTTTAAATATTCTGTCTAATTTTCTAAAATATCTTTGGGGTATAAACTGTAAGAATTCTCAAAAAGAGACTGTATCTCTTCAATAGTTATAGGAAGAGATTCAAAATGAATTTAAATTATTAATATTCCCCATATATTTTCTATTGAATTGAATTAAGAGAATTTCCGGGACGCTTCTAATTTCTAAGTAGTTTTATATTATTGATTCTAATTTATTCAAAATTTTGTAATTAGGTGTGAGATGTAGCCGAACCTTGAACCAAATCTCGCGATGGATTTTTCGGTAACACAGACTCATTGTTCAAATAATTAATATAGATAGATAGTTTATTATCTAGATAATATTTATCACCGAAATTTTGGCCTTTAGGAAGAAACACTAGTTTTGTTTTTCCTTTAGATGATATACCACCAGAAACCATAACTTTGATATTAAATTTACGACCCATGTTATGAGGTACACTTTCAATATTTTCGGTTCGAAATCATAAAATCATTCTTTGACTATTTATGACTAACTGAATAAAGGGTTCATCTATAAAAAGAACATGATCTCGCTTTTTTTTCTCTCCTGTAATTGCTTAAAAAACTATTTCCTGTCAAAAAACACCAAACATTAAGCTATTATATATATTTTTTAGTTAATATATACTTTTTGTTTAATTATATGCCCTTTCCCCTCCTTTTTTGCATTCATGCAATTGTGTATTGTTTCAAATGACACTTTTTTATCTTTTGTTTTGTTTCTTTTTTTCTATATTTTTGAGCTTGGCGGTTTTTCTTAAAGAACCTTCGAACTTATCATACAAATTCATTTTTATTTATTTTAATCATAAGAAACAAGCTTCTTTTTTCTTCCCGCACTCTTTTTTCTGAATACATCATTTACTTTTTCATAAATAAGCCATCTTTCTTAATACACCACTATGTTTGAAATTTGTGTCATATTGAATTCTTTGTAACATAGTGTTTGGACTTGAATTCTTTTTATATACATTTGCTATAATTTATTCTATATAATTTAATTTAAATATTATATTACTTATTTGATTTTTGCACGGATAATTACATAATTGCACACAAAAATTGTAAAATTGTGTTTGTTCAGTATAAAACTTAACACCCTATAGTTAGATAAAATCTTGTTTCTTGAAAATTTTACAACAATATTTTAGCCATTAAGAATAAACACCACTTTTACTTTTCTTTAACTTATATACCACCGAAAACCATTACTTTAAAATTATTAATAGGTACCATCGGATGAGTAGCGTGTAATTCCAGCGCCCTTGGCTACATTGGTTAAATTTAACGAAATGCCGCCCTTATAGTGGACTGTAAAATTGAGTGATTTATATTTCAATTTAGGCCACATTGATTTAAATACAGCTATATCAATTTTGCGTCTACAAATTTTGTATATACTATATTTCTTGAGGAGAAAGGGCAATATCAAAATAATGTACTACTCTGTTCCGAAATAAGTGTCCACTTTGCCTTTTTGATTAAAATAATGCCAATTTTGGACATTATAACAATTTTAATGTTGCTTAAAACAGATAATAAATTTTTTATTTGTTTTATTTTAAAATAATCTATTGTATTTGGCCCTTTGTTTTAGTAAAACAACTGAAACATTGCTTCTATTTATCACATTAAATAAAAAGTGATTAAAATTCACAAAATGATTCAATTTTGTGATTTAATTTATAAATAGAATTTGTTGTATAGCTCAAATCAATAAAAAATTTTGAATTAAAACTTTTAATAAATAATCATAGATTTATTTATTATACAACATAAATACAAATGGAGATTAATAGAATGATAAAACATATATGGTCTAATTTTCAAAAGTGGACACTTATTTCGAAACGCTTTAAGTTTCAAAAGTGGACACTTGTTTCAGAACAGAGCAGTATATGCTATCAGCATAGAAAATCCGCACGATATGGAAATTTTATCAATTTCTATTATATTTTCAATAAAAGCTCTCATTATAAGCCATAGTAATGCTAGAAATTTAAGGCGGCTTTTTACTGTGTGTTTTAAAATGTTCAGGACATTAAATCCAAAAGAAACAATAAATTTAAAATACACATCATTGCAAAATTTAGCTTATAAGTAAGGTAGTTTTTTGTGATCTTGAAATTGCTAAAAATGACCTGAAAGCTTTAATGTGACTTTTTGAAGATCAAATTGTTAAATTTCTTTAATTTTTATAAAAGTATTTATTTATTTAAAGAAAAACACTCTTTAACAATGCTAACAAAATAATTAAAATTAAATATAATGTATTTTTCATGCTTTTCAAATAAAAATATTTTTTCTCGCATTCACAACATTAATATAAATATTAGACTTTGAAATTTTGTATATTAAAATAATAGGATATGAAGAAAAATAAATAATAGATTTAATTACTTAAATATTTTGTGCACAACACATAATGCGACTTTTGTCTGCCCTATGAATGATTTTTATAAAACTAATAATCAAAAAAATAAACTGCTAGTATATTCACAAAAATGTGCGTACGCCATTATGACTATAACACATTTTTCTCAACCAAAACCATAATAGATGTCATTTTATAATTAATTGGATCTCAAAACAAATGCTATAAATTGAAAATAGATAACCAGCAGACACTGAAGTTTATAATACTTTTAAACTTGTTTAGAACATTAGGTTTGGGTTGCGTTTTTTTGTTATATGTCTGAGGACTGGGACTATTAAAAATTTTTCTTTAAATTAAATCATAGTCATAATGACCTATAAACAATTTTAAAGACACACTACATGCAAATTTAATTTCAGGTTAAGATAGATTTATCATAATTAATAAAATCCATTCATCCAACTATAATTTTTCTTATATTTATGAGGCGAGACCCCATGGACTGCATCAGGCTTTTGGCTATTTTGTAAATTTTGAAGTTGAAGATAATGTTCTAATATTTCATGTTCCTGGTAAAAAGCTCATTATTGTTTTTCTATCTTAAACATTGTGTACGAATAATTTGGCATAAAATTTTCAAGTTTTTTAATGGTTCTTTTTTAATAAATTACCCTATTAAATATGAAAAAATGTAAAATTTTATATTTTTAAGTGTTATATTATTCATATATAAAATTATAATATTTTTGCATCCCTAAAGTACTGAAATATTTTGTAAAAAGATTAAGTCGATTTTGCCACCCATGGCGGGTCGCCAAGGTCGCCATGTGGACGCTGCGCCCCTGGGTCCCATGCTAGGAGGTACATCTTTAATATTTTCGTTTCGAAATCATTTATAAATCCTTCAAATATTAGTCTCTAAATCAATGAAGCTTTCATCTGTGTAAAGAGCAAGATCTTGAGGTTGTTTTTCTATACAATTATTTCATAAACAACTAATTCTTTACAAAAAACGCCAAACTTTGAACGAAAATCTATATTTTTTACTTAATATATGCTTTTTTGCTAATTTGTATGAGTTTTTCTCAATTTAATTATACTAATGATTATGTATTGTAACAAATGACATTTTTTCATTTTTCAATTTCTTTCTTTTTTCTATAATCATTAGCTTAGCGGTTTTTGAAAGAACCTTCAAAGTTTTTATACAAAACATCTTGATTTTTTCTCATCGCAAGAAATAATCCTGTTCTTCTTTCCCACACCAATTTTTTTCTGAATACACCATTTATATTGTCATAAATACACCCTTTTTGATAGTCATAATATGTTTTGAATTAGTGTCATATTAAATATTTCATTACATGGTCTGTATACTTGAACTCTTATTGCTATATAGTTTTTATAGTTGATTTAGGTTTATTTAATCGAATTTTTATTTAAAATATTATTATTGAAAAAAATAAAAATCCATTTATAATTTATAGGATAATTAGAGCATCCTATTGGAGCGTGTAACTTTCTAGTAATTAATATAGTAATTTTTATTTTTAGCTAGTCTTGCTAGCTTAAAAATTTTTAAAATCTTAATGCTTATAATTTTCATAAATTTTTCATATTATAAGCTATTTACTTTTTATTTAATTGTTATAACACCATACTAAATGTATAGAGTTTATAATATTCTTACATTTTTGTAACAGTTCTTCCTCATCTTTAATAGCACCAAGTAGTTATTTATTAACACTTTATGTAAAACACAAATTTAGATCATCAATTCAATTTGAAATATTTTTTTATAATCGAATATTTTATTTTTTATATTTAATATACTTCCGACAAATACAATTTTAAACTTAGATATTTTTATAAAAAGGGTTTGTTACCTTTAAATTTTATCACCCTATAAATTTTAAAAATTAAATGTAGATGCTTTATATTGAAATTTATAATTTTTTTAACAAAATATGGCATCCTTTCAATTTAGAACTAAATTAATAATAGTTCGATTAGTTAGAGCATTCAAATTTTTTTATTAGATCATGGCATCTTACAGTGTTATTAAATGCGAAAAAGTTAAATACAGTTTTTTACAAATAATTTTGGCAGTATTTGTATTCACGGAAATAATATGTCTAAAATAAGTTTTTAGCAAGAAACACATTAAATTAGGTTCAGAAATTTTACTTCATTATATTTAAAGTTAATTTTTCATTTCATAATAATTTAATAGAGATATATTGTCAAAATGCCAATATATCAATAACATCAATAAAAATTTCATAGATTATTTTTATAAATATTCTAAATTAATTATTATTGAGCCAATTTTTTGTTAAAAATGTTGATTTATTTGAAATATTAAGTTTTATTTTAAATATTAAAATATGTTTACTAGCCCTTTCATAATGATATCAAATTTTAAAAAAAAATAGATCATTTAATATATTATACTATAAGTATTTTCTAAATAGCTATGTTTTCTTAAATTATTAAACTTCATATATTCTTATAATTTATTGAATTTATCTTTATTAATAATATGTTTTTCTTTCATAAATTCATTTTCTTCAAAAGTATACCTAATCTATACAATTACTGACATCGATCTATCTATTATTATATAATATATCTCTTTTTCAGTGGATCCAAAAATCTAAGGTATTAACACCCTTTGAAAAATATCGACACTATAATTCATGGCGATTCTATTTAAGATATAATTTATTTGAGCCTATTTGCTATTTGATTAAACTCTAAAATATTTTTGAATAAATTGTCTAATTGAAATTAATTCTATTAGCATAAGAAACTGTAAAATAGGCTGATAAAGCTCGCCAAAGCTATAAAAATAAAAATTTTGTGAGTATAATTGTTATAAATAAAATTAAATTTAAAAGTAATATAATAAGGAATGTTTATTATTAAACTGAATTTATTTGACATATAAAAAAGGCTTAAAGAAAAAATTTGTACAATAACAAGATTGTAAACCAACTAGATTATAGTCAATAGAAACTACTAATATAGCTAATTATGAGTTTCATTTCATAACTAATAAATACTTATTTTTAAAAGCTTAACGGATTACATCCCAAACTAGTTTTATATAAATATTTAAAATTTGACAAATAGTCATAATTTAAATATATATTTTTATTTATGAATTTGTATCATTATAATATTTAACATAAATTATAAGTATTTTTAAAGTAGTAATTTCATTAAACCAAGTTTGATACTTTATAAGAATGCTTTCCTATTAAATCGAGTTGGATTTAAAAATAATATAGTATGCATTTCATCATTATTTAAGTACCAAATGAATAAATGCTTATATAAATTTAAATTATGATATAAAAAATTTTTTTATTATAGAAATTTTACAATATCGTCTAGTGTAAATTTCACTTGTTTAAATATTATATATAAATTTTTATAAAGAGAATTATGATCATTACAACTATCCAGTAATCCTTGATGCTTTTTATGATATATATTTAAATACAAAATTTTCAATAATTCCAAAAGTGTCAATGTTTAAAAAAGTTCAACATGTCTATGTATATTTATAAGCAAATGTGTCAAAAATATAAGAATTTATCGAATTGTTGCATATAATAAATTAATACATTATATGCATTTTTTGATGACCATTTTTATCGCTGTTCTGCTATATAATATTAAAATGAAACTTTTAGTGGTAATTCTATTTACAAAACATAAATTCCATCACCAAAAAATAAATTACGTATATTATATACAAAAAGTACATAATTTACTTTTCAGCATTATGTATTTATACCATATATGAAAAATAATATTTTTTAAATCCCATAAAATAATAAAGATGAATATTTATTCGATTATTTAACACTGTTATTTTTTTCTGACAAATATTAATTAATTGTGTTATTCCATATATTTATTTCATCTTAACATTAATTCACTTATATTATTTAAAAAATATTGTATGATCCTCATTATATAACAATAAAAATATTGAAAAGCACAATAATTAAATGATCCTAAAAATATAATTTACAGACGATTGCAAATTATAATTCAAAATTAAATGATGTGTATAATAACATTTTATTAAATGAAGTTGATATCACCATTAAAAATTCTATATGTTGTAGATTGTATTAGCTTTTAAAAAAATATCATACAAAAATATGTTTAAAAATAGACGGAAGCATTAAGACAAATCTAAGTATTTTTAACAGTGACATATACTTTATTTTATATAATAAAGAAGAGAATATAACGAATCTTGATGGTTGTATGAATACTCTATTAAAAATTATTAAAGAAGAATATGCATTCAATAATACAACCTTAATATCTCATGCAATTATACCAATTATAAAAATTAAATGTCCTGATTCTTCTGTTAATATAGATTTATCTGTTAATTCATCTAATCATCAAGATAATATAGTCATCACCAAAAACATTTTACAAAAAGTACCGATTATCAAACACTTAACTATATTTTTAAAATATGTTTTAAGCTTAAATAAACTTAAAACATCTAATGAAGGAGGCCTTTAACTTATTCGCTCATCATAACTGTAATTTGTTTTTTAAACTATATATATATAACAGTTACGTATATGACAATCCATTATGCTTTAGTAAAAACATTATTGGTTTAGAATATAACTCAAATGATAATACTGAGTGTTCTTGTCTGGTATTAGGTAATATCATATTTTTATAATTAAAATATTTTAACTTCTTTTCTTCATTCGATTTTGAATCACATGGTCTTCAATTAGATAAGTATATTTACTTTGACAAAAAAGGCTAACCAGGATGTTTATTAATAAAAGATCCAATCAAGAAAGAAGATTATTTATCTGCTAATTTCTAAAGGTTCAATATCATCCAAAGAAACTTCCATATTCTATATTTTATTTTGATTAACACCTTAAGAACAAAAGAAGTCCATGTATAAGACAAATTATTTAAATTGAATTCAATAAAAAGACCAACTAGCAATCTAGAATTAGAATCAATATTAAAGTTGTATTATGGTGAGTATTTAGAATCTTTAAAGAGCAATTCAGTTTCAGTGATTTCTAGTGAAATATTCAAGACAAAATTGGAAAGTATTTTGTTCTTAATTTTTTAAGGTAAGAATTCAAGAAGACATAAAAAGGGAAGAAAAGATAATGATTCTGAAAAAGGTGATTCTAATATGCCTAAGAATAATTAGGTATTGGCTTTACTTTTTACAAAATTCAATTTTTTATTATCTTTTTTGTTCAATCTTCTTTTATTACTTCTAGTATTTGTTTCTAGTTTAGATTCTTGCTAACCTAAAAATTGTATAAATTTTTAACTATTTATTGAATTACATTAAAGTTAGGAATTTCGAATAAAATCTGTTATAGCGTTCTCCGATTTTTATTAAAATAATTATATAAAAAAAGAGCAAATGTTCCTTAACAATCCCGATATGGGACATTCTCTGGAATCGCTTCTTCCCTTTTCTCTATTTCAATTTTAATTTTGAGATTTTACTAGTATCCCGAAAAATCCCGAAGACACATGACTTTATTTAATAGAAAAAATAATGCCTCAACTTTATAGTTTTTATCTTTTTTTAGATTTTTGGGTTTTTGGTGGGGTTTGGGTTTCTTTATCTAATATTTATAGGGTTTAGGGTTTTTATTACAAACCGTCGTCCTTCAATTGATTTTTAGTCATAATTAAGTATTCACACTTATGTGGACATACACTCAATTTTCTAATATGATTAATCGTTGAAAATTGTTGGAATTTGGTTGGAATTTTCGGGACACTAGTAAAATCTCAAAATTAAAATTGAAATAGAGAAAAAGAGATTCTGAAAAAAGTCCATTTTCGGGTTTGTTACAAATGACTTAAAGGACATATTAATATTCTTAAAAGTGTGAATATCGGAGAACGGTATATCAGATTAATTTCGGAATTTATTTAATTTTTTATATAAAATAATTATAGATATGTTATAGTCATACTTTTAATTGAACAGTTTTTTTGAAATAGCATACAATAAAAATTAAATGAATGCAAATAAAAGTAACTTAAATTTAATTTATACTAGGACATGCATTTCATATTAATATTTAACACTAAATTAGTTTTTCAAAAAACTCTGAAATTGGATCAAAAAACATCTTAATAAAGTATAATTATTTATTATAAATATCTAATATTTGTATTTCATCATGAATCATCAAAAACATATTTAAACCAGCTTTTCATAAACCATTATTATCCAAATAATTATCATTTATCTTATCAGTATTAAGAACAGTACGTATTCTACACTCCCCATTTGTAAAACCATGTTTAAATACTTCTTATACCTTTTTTAAAAAATAAGAGACAGGTAATACTTCTTACAACTTGTAGTGTAGAGGCTATAATCGACTACCTTTACAACTACGAACCAGAACCAGTCGCACTTATAATGGTTCAAACAAATGATGATTATTCGGAATCGGTCCATTCTGGTTATGTTAGCCGTAGGGACCGCATCAAATCAATAACTAGCGGGTTAGAAGATTTAGAGTTATGTGAATCAGCTAACAATAATAATAAACCAGGTTGTTCTTCGAAACAGATGTTAAAAAAAAGAAATATGGTCAAAATATCGATTTGGATCATGATCCACACGCTAATAACGAAAAATTTAAGAATGTTTACGATAGATTCAATTGAACCAGCCAGAAAAGCAGAGATAGCTCACCATATAGTAATTTAAAAGTTAAATTAAATTCGGCATTATATTTATCCGGCATAAATGAGGTTTATCCGGAAATTCCATTTATAAGCAAAATGGCACCGCAACGTATCAAGGATGCATTTAGAGGAGCAGATGAACATTTTGGGGCACGTTATTATTTGTTGATCAAAGGAAGATCATTCGGGAATATGGCCCAATTAACTGGAACTAACGAGTTCATCATTATTCCGATGCAACGTGAAAGAACCGATTAAAAATCTTTAAGAAATAAAGAATTATATGATGGAGACAAATGCTCTAAAGATTTTACATTAGGATCAATCTTAATAAGAAAGATTTATACTTTTACGTTCCCTGGATTAAGATTGATTGGTGAAATCGAGATTGACGACGATGATAATGAATATATGATAAAAGGACATATCAAGCTTGTAAACGACAGCCTTTATTATTGGAAAGCCGCTTATCCTGCTTGGGCGCTCCAAGTAGAGATTTTAAGAAGTAACTTCACGAAGGCGATTCGTAATTTGGAATTATCCAGCGGTTTAACCAGACAAGAGGTTTATGAAACCGCCGCAATCTGGCGTAACGGGATATATTGGATAATTGAGAGGTTAAAGTATAAATGAGTTTAAAAGTATTTTATCTTGAACGAGTCCATGTGGAATCTCCAGATTAGAATCTTTGCTTATACACCGCTTTACTTTAAGTGGACCGCTCAATCTGCAATGGATTCGAATAAATTCAAATCGAAAGGTATTTAAGTAAGTACGTTGTTTTTTATTAAACACGCAATTTATTTTATTTTGAATTTTAAACAATGATTTCAAACCTCATACAACAAGTTAAGATAATTTATAACGAAAAAACATGCAAGACAGTAGAGTAAAACCTCTATAAATGACAACCTCTATAAATATAAAACGCTTATAAATGACAAAATTGAAAAATGAGAATTTAAATCTCTGTAACCTGAAAAATCTAAACCAACATATAAGAAATTGTTTTCACAATTGTTGAATAATGATGATTATAATTTATAATTTACATTTTGTTACAATTTTAAATAGCAACAGACTTTGAAATCACATTTTTAAATTATTAACAAC